>JANHGD010001552.1:194393-209747 GCA_027560375.1 Imantodes cenchoa
CATGTCAACTCCCCCCCCTGCCCCCCCCCCCCCCAGACCTTTGCTATCCTCTGCAGTAGCTACCTATCTTCCTTCCCCATCTCTACTTTTTGGGCATTTGCACTCATTACAAAGGCCTTGCAAAGGGTCAGCTGCTTCAGTCGAGCACCCCTCAGTAGTGAAAGAAAGAAGATCAGCTGGAAGTGATGAGAGCGATAGGCAGGACGGGAGAGTTGAAGTGGGGCGGGTTTAAAGCAGAGGTGAGTGCAGCACAGCAGGAGAAACATGAGATCCTCACCTAAAGGCAAAGTCCTTGCCTAATGACCACAACCAGAACTGCCATTGCTAAGAGGTGCAGTCACAGGATATTTTTGCCTGATGATTCCTTCACTTAGCAATGAAAATCTTGGTCCCAATCAGGATGATTAAATGAAGACTCTCTCTAGTGTTAGGAAATAATGTAATAGGCTATAATTAAGATGACTAGAGAAAAGATGTTGCTTTGAATTTTGCACGCTTATACTGTATATTACGTCTCCAAAAGTTAAATAATGAAAATTAAAAGTCTTAATACAGATTTCAAGAGAGGATTTTATCATTCCATTTTACATAGTTATGTAGTATCTGTGGCATAGCAGTGATTCTTGAAAAACACTTCCTCATTTTTAAATTATTTCATAACATAATGAATAACTCTGGAGTACTATACATAACAGTCAGAATTAAATGACTGGGATGGCTATTTGTAGTGGACGATCTTTTAACTGATTAAAATTTCATAGGAAAATAATTTTTGAATAATATACATGTAAAATCTAGTTCTGGCAAAAATTCAGATACAGCCAACCTAATGCTAGCCTAGTTTGTTACATAATAAGGAACACATGGAAATTGTTTCTCCTTCCAAAAAAGAGAAGTTTCAAGCTTTTGGCATACTTTGGATGGGGGAAAGAAAGCAAAATAATTTGGATTTTGGTACCACTAGAAATAACGTTTACATTTTACTGTAACCATTACTATAAACGATAGCTTCATTTATTTTTTTGCAATTAATTTTTCAGAGATAATTCATATTTAGTGCCTATTTGTGCCACTTTCGTTTCTAGGATTTGCTGGTGAAATCCTGAGAATATATTTTATATTACTATAGCAGTAGCAGGGGTGGGTTCTACTTAACTTTCCCACCAGTTCGCATCGCGACGGAAGTGCATGTTTTGTGCAAATGTGTCACTTCCCAGAAATGACTCTCTGCTCATGCGCAGTACTATAAAAAAGGCTTCTGCGCATGCAAAAAGGTAAAAAACAAGATGGTGCCTCCAAAAGAAATGGCTCGGGGGCATGGCAGGCCTGGGTCGCTGCCGGTTCCAGCAACCCAGGCCATCAAATTACTACTGGTTCTATAGAACCGGTCCGAACCAGGAGGAACCCACCTCTGATCAGTAGACTATTTGGCCACCTAATGAGAAGGAACGACTCACTGGAGAAAATGCTGGGAAAGACTGAGGGCAAAAGAAGAAGCAGTCGGCATGAGATTAAATGGACTCCGGGGGATGATAGAGGACAGGAAGGCCTGGAGGAACGTTGTTCATAGGGTCGCGATGGGTCGGACATGACTTCTCAAAGAACAACAACAAAATACATTTTCTTAATAAATAAATAAAATAAAAATGAAATATCCAACAGTTGATAGAGGTCAAGTATAATTCAGGTGAGAAATCATCAAATGTTTCTTATGAAGGTTAATAGCAAAAATTCTTTTGCACATAGTCTATATAAGGAATCAGAATGTGGCCTTCAGAGGTGTTTAAAGAGCATTTTCTGAAAAGTCTGATGAAAATAATTTTGTTGTCAACTTCCTGCTATAAAATACTGGTTATTTTTAGCAAGTTACTCAAGTGGCAAAGGTGAATATTGGCACCAGTTATTCTATTTTTGTCTCACAATGACTCCCTCCCTCCATTATTATATTAGTTTATGAGAGAGAGAGTGTGTTTATATCATAATTTACTCTTTAAAAATTACATTGCAAAGAAGCATTTATCATTAGTTTGTATGAGCCACCAAAACAAATAGATTAGTTTCATTTTCTAAAATTAGATCAGAGTATAATAAAAGCATCCCAGGTTAAACTTTGTGTAGGAAACAAAAACATGGAGGGAACAAAAACATGGATATCAGGAACAGATTTGCCTTTTTTCACTTCAATTTTCCTCCAGCCGTAACTTTCTGTGAGGTTTGAGTGAAGTGAATAATGTTTTTGACTTTCATATCTGTAGCAGTGAGGCTGGGAAAGCCTTTCTGTGTGAGAAGGGATAAAGGACAAAAATTCCTGGCAGAAGACTCCTGGTCCCTATGAGTTTTAATCCAGAATTGTTGGAAACACTTTGTTAATTTCTTGTGAATAAACATGCATGCATGTTCTAACCCTGGGAAGAAACATTATCCATTGTCTTCTAGAATGCTTTTACCATTATGTTTGTCTGTGTTAAATGGTATTTTATTGTCTTCAAATAGACAGATTATTTTAATGTGTCATTTCTTCTGTTTTATAATTTGTTGAAAGTTTGAAAGTTTTTAGTGTATCTGTTGTATAGCTGTGTATACATGAGAGTCACGTGTTACCTTCCTGAGGCAACAGGACCAATTTGGATGGTCCAATTCTGGTGTCTAATGAAATTTAATTGTTTCCAGGAGTACTTAGGAAACGAATTGTACCTCATCTCTGGCAAATGGTTCAGTTTAGTGCTTGGTAAACTATTGTCAATGGGAGTCAAGCTGGACACTGAATTAAATCTCCCCAAAGTTGTCTCTTCCTAAGGAATCAATTCCTAGAATACATATACTATATCAACATGGTAATGCATTATTCCTATCAATATGAGCTCCAACCCTTTGATACTACTAAAATTGAAATGTGTTCAAGGGAACAAATTCAACCTTAAAAAAAATGTCCTGTGGCCTTACAAATAGTGATGATTGTAAGATTTTTCTTTCCTCACACTTCTCAAATGACTCGTAACTTTCATTTTCAACATTGTTTTGGCTATAATACAATCAAGAACATATTTTGTATAGACCCACAGACATGCACACATGCGCGCGCACACACACACACACACACACCAATAGAAAACCAATACATATCTGGAGAGCAAACTCAACACCATCAGGCCAAGGCTGTAAGCCTGGAATAGTGCTGTTTTTCATTCTAACAAAATAATCTATGCTATCCATGGTCAATAAATACAGTTGAACATCATTTTTAAATCCCATTTCTCTTCCCCAAACCATATAACTGAGCCCTGGTGGTGCAGTGATTAGAATACAGTATTGCAGGCTAATTCAGCCCACAGGCTAGAGTTCGATCCTGATGGGGCTTGAGGTTGAGTCACCCTTCCGTCCTTCCGAGGTTGGTAAAACGTGGGCCCAGATTGTTGGGGGCAATATGCTGACTCTGTAAACTGCTTAGAGAGGACTGTAAAGCACTATGAGGAGGCATATACTGTATTTTTCAGACTATAAGACACACCAAGATTTTGAAGAGTTAAACAAAGCAAAAAACGTTTTTGCCTTCCCCAGCCCCCAGGATCATTCTACAGGCCTCCCAAACCCTCTGTGCAAAAAACAGGCCTGTTTTCGCCTCCCAAACCACCCATGCATCGCGTTTTTGCCCTCTCAAGCCCCCAGGAGCACTTTGCAGGCCTCCCAAACCTTCTGTGCGCCCCGTTTTTGCGAAAAACAGGACGGACAGGGTTTTTTGAGGCCAAAAATGGCTGAATTCAGTATATAAGATGCACCAATATTTTCACCCTCTTTTAGTGGGGGGAGTGCATCTTATACTCAGAAAAATACGGTAAGTCTAAGTGCTATTGCTATAGTAATAAATTTAGGAATATCAAACCAAATAATATGATAATAGATAATCCCACAGCAAAGGTATAATTATTCCAATTCTCATTTTGTCCTTGCAGCATAACAAAGTTGACAACTTTTTCTTTAACATTCTTATGGTGTCTGGAAAAAGGTTTGAGACTTATCTTATTTTTAAAAGCATAAAAAACATACATAATATTTAAAACCTTTAACCTAACTGTTTTGCTAATATGGAGTATTCCAAAGTTAATGTAAATAATTTATATCAGTCTTTGTAATACTCTGTAAATGTCTGTTGAAAAAGATTTGGACCAAAGGCAAAATCAGAAGTTTTTATTGATACATTCTGTATTGTGCAGCTCCACATAATCCAAATTTCTCTTGCAGATTAAGTGGTGTAAAAATTAAATTGCCAATAAGGAGGTCTAAAATATTTTCCCCTTGTGGCTCCTTTTTGACCTTGAATATCTGCTGGACCTCCGTCTCTCCAGGTCCCATTTACCATATATGGATTTGAGACAGTAACATGTATTTTCTGATATCAGTAAGACAATACAGGTAGTCCTTGTTAACAATCATTTGTTCAGTGACCATTTGAATAAGAGTGCTTGCTGAATGAGTAGTACTTTTGACCAGTCCTCAAAGCTCCATCCATCCCAGCACCCCACAGTTATCTGATCATGATCTGGGCGCCTGGTAACTAGCTCACAATTAAGACAGTCACAGCATCTCATGCTCTTACAATCATTCATAACCTTCTTCACTTGATGTCACAGTTTATGACCTACGTTACTTAGTGATGGAAATTCTGATCCCAGTTACTGTCGTTAACCAAGGACTTATTTGATTTGCAATATTATATACTTTACTTTTCTGCAATCCTGTAATCCCCTTGGCATGGGCCATGGCTCCCCTGTTACATATTTTTCATCTGTGGCCCCTTCAAAATATCCTAGGGCTCCCAGAAGGTCATATGGCCAATGATTAAGAACCAGTCTAGAATATTTTATATCCCTTTTAGCCCATGAATATAAAAAGTGGGGGAGAGAAATGCTTTACCTGTGATTTTCAAGCTGGGGCTATCTCAGAATGCAATAATATTACAGTTGGTTGCCTATTCAGCCAGATGTTTAGACTGGATGGATTTCTTGCCTGTTGCTCATTTGTATTCTCTTACCACCTTCTCCTATTTCTTGCTCTGTATATTCCAACAAAATTTCTGACTCTTCTCCTATTTCATGCTCTGTATGTTCCAACAAGATTTCTGATTTTTTTATCACCTTTTAAAGTTTCACATACATTTTTAAACATCTCAAATAATTCATCATACATCCAAATCTCCATATTGCCAATTTAACAGACTTTTAATCATAGTACTTAGGGTCCATATAATCTCTTTTTATTTTCAACTTGTTATATATCCAATTCAGATAATAATCCAAACCAAACCAATTAAAAAAAATATTATCTTCCACAGCCGTAGAAAAACAAAGCTAACCAGTTTAGGCAAAACAAACGCTCCTTGAATGGCTACTAATGTTGTCTGCATAGTTTGTATATTTGACATTACATTTTGTTTTTCTGTCCCCAACTGTTCTCTGGCCTACTGGGGAAGAGGGTGTCAGTGATGGGGTTGATGTTGTTTTTCCTGTTCTTAGTGTTATCGTTGTGGTACTCATCATATTACACAGATTTAAACTACTTTGTTGTTTAGTTCTCAACTTGATTAATTTCTATTCAATACCCTTTATGGCCAATCTCCATCTTAGCTTAAATACAATGCTATTTATTCTTTATACCCTTATACTTTGATCCCCTCTTTATACCTTAACTATCCTATTGACCTCTAATTGTTCAGTATCACTTTATATTTATGTAACTGTCTAAAGTATTAGTTTCACAATATTCAAATTAGTTAAGATATGTATATAAATATAACATAGAATAAACTTATACCTCTAAATCAATTATTAATATCTCTTATCTTTATGTTAAAAATCTATATATAGCCTATAGGTTTAATCACTTTAATATTTCCTTATTTAACTAGCAACCTATTACTTTTAGACTTTCTTCCCAAACCCCCGTTTCTTCTTCGTTTTCCTTCCTTTTCTACATCTACTATCCCTTCTTTTCTTTCCAACTCCCAAACCTCTTTTTTCTTCCACCAACACAGTTCACTTTCTTTATTCCCCTTATTAACTTCACAGTCCTTCTAAATCGCTGGTTTCTTCAATCTTCCTTCATCTGCTGTCAATCTGCTCCTGTCGCTCATGCCACCACATCCCATCCTCTCTATCTCCGACTTTCTATTGCCTTCTGCTCCTTCCTCATCCTCCTCCATCTGCAGTCAATCCACTCATGTCACTCTCACCACCAAGTCTTGTTCTCTCTGTCTCCAACTTTCCGTTGCCTTCTACTCCTTCCTTGTCCTTGTCCTCCATCTGTATCCAATTTGCTCCTGTCACTCACTCCGTCAAGTCCAACTGTCTACTCCATTTTCACATTTCCACCTGTTTTTGTTTTCTATTTCACTCTTTCGTCAAACTGGATTTCTGGATTTCAGATTCCTTCTTTTATTTCTCTCCCAACCACTTTCTTCACCATATGCTAATCTTCTCCTCCTAAAGCTCTTATCGTAAAGTTCTTTGTCTCTCTTCTTTCAATCTTTAGGTATTTTAATTTGCTGACTCACATCTCTTCCCGCTAAGTCGCCGCTTGCTTTGAGGCTTCCCTCACAAATAGCGCTTCCTTCTGTCTCACCAGAAATAACGGATTTACTTTTTCTTTAGGCACTTTTCTTCTTTACAGGTTGGAATATTTTACTTAGTTCAAATGATACAGTGTGTTAAATATATCTTTGTTTCCTCATCTGCCGTGGCTTGTCTTGGCCTTGGGTCTGCCATCTTGCAATAGCAGACACTTTCACGACGAGTTTAAGGGGTTTCCTTTCATTACAGCGGGTGATTGCCTTTCACCTCGCCACACACACACCCCGGCTTCCCCTTTATTTCACATGGCTCTCCAGGCTCTCTGTGCCCCAAAGGGACCCTGATCATGAAAAAATCAGAGTTAGAGAACGTAGACCGTCCTCTTTCCTCCATGTACCCTCAACCTTGCCACCGGAAGTTCCTAAAACAAACACTCCTTAAAGGTTCTCAAAGTTGCAAAATTTATCTTCTTACAGTCAAGGTCAGGTTATGAACCTGCAATTTCTCTTTTAGATTCCACAAAATGTTGCAATATTTTCTTCTCTCCAGCAGATGGCTCTCCAATCCTCAATGCACTCAAATCAACTGGTTGTCAAAGCTGTCATAAGGCTTTAAATCCACACAAAAAAAGATTTTCTCCCAGATTTCTTCCTTTTATTTATTTTATTTTTCTCCAATTACAATTATAACCAAAATAATCTTCTTTGGCTTTAGTAATTTAGTCTCTGCTTTCTTTTTTCCTTCTATACAATTTCCAAATGCCAATTAGCCGCTATTTTCAGCTCGGAAAATTCTTTAAAAATCCAAATTCAAAGTTGCCTTTTACTTGTGAATTGGCCATTCTCTTACCCGGTTTCAGCACTCCGTCCAAACACCGCTCCTGCACATAAACTTAGTCTGGTTGCCCCAGCTTTGTATGAGTCATTCGAAAATGGCTGCCGCCCTCGCTGCCGGTCCGAGAGTTGTCTCTGACTGATCGAGGAACTTGCCTGCTCCTCTTTGGTCGTCCAAGATGCCTCTCCGTCTTCACCATCCCTTCAGGAGAGTTCCGGTCTGAAGACCCCCCCACCCCCGACTGCAGTTTGTCAGACTGGATTTTTGCGAAGCTCATTGGAGCTTGCTATTTTCAGTCTCTCTTGCCATGATGCTTCTGCTTTCCTCTGGATTTCTTACCTGTATGTTGTGCAGACCTGCTTTAATATATCTATGAAAATCTGTAAAGATCGGGGGTTTATATGACATTTTGATTTTCTTAAATAATCTTAGATTAATTATGCTAAAGAAAATGTGCTTGTAACTATCATATTCTTTAAATCACATTATTGATAGAAATACAATGCAGTTGTGAAAATAATGACCTAGGAGCCGGGAATCCCAATCTTAACTTTCACAGTGTGCACACGCACACTGCACGAATTTGGGGAGTGCAATGGAAAGTGTGGATAGGTGTGTGTTGGGGGATAAGGGGAAGAGATCCAGCTAGGAAACAATCAGACAAGAGAGGCAGGAGCCCTCAGTTTCTTAACAGTCAGAGGAAGAAATTTAGGAAGGACCCTTTTAGGAAGTTAAGAGTGGCAGTGGGAAATTTGTACTTTCAGACTTGCCACTTTCTGTTCGTTTAGCTTTATAATAAAGTAGAATCAACTCATCTAGTTGCATTTTCTGTCTGATTTACCCGAGAGAGCTGACTGGTACTCACTCTTTCCCAGACTAATTTTGAATGGTTCATATTTATGACAGTTGCCTGTCCCAGGGTCATGTGATCATCTTTTGCAACCTTCTGATAAGCAGTCAATAGGGAATCAAATTCATTTAACAACTGTATTACTAACTTAAAAATTTCAGTGATTCACTTAACATCTGTGGAAGAAAGGTTGTAAAATGGGTAAAAACTCACCTAACAACTGTCTCATTTATCAACAGAAATGTTGGGTTCAATTATGGTCGTAAGTTGAGGACTGTAATAAGTCATACCAGACTCAATACCAGATCTTCCATAATTTATTTTGCATCTAGAAATATGTAATCCAGGATATTTTTTTAATTATTGCTGATTAAATGTTCTGACAATTGTATACATTTTTAATTACACTACTAGCCCTACCAAAGGCTACGCAGGTATTTTATGTGGGTGCTTTATACTTTTTTCTATTCTAATGGTGGATTAGTTAATGGCTAAAATTTTAATAAAATTTTAGATCTTCTAAGGTTGTCTTGCTACTCTAACTAAACATAATTCTTCTACATGGAAAATATTACAAGCTTGTTTATAGAGTTTAATTGAATGAATTATAATGACTTTAAATCCTTCATAATAAAATATCATTTTTACTCAGTTGCATACCAGACCTGTTTTCGTATCTTGACCTTTAGTTCATTGTTTAGATAATTGCAATATCGTTTCTGTTGTAAGATACAATCAAGTTCTAATAATATTAACAATTACTCCTAAGGAAAAAAACGTGTGATTCATCTAAAATAATATTTAAATACACTAGTATTAAAAGAAATGTATAAAAAGTTGAAACAAGGCTTCGGATAGCTTTTTACTATTGTTTTTTGCAAAATTCTGAGGGTTGTTAGGGCTGCTGTCCCAGAAATAGGCAGATGGGAGACTCTAGTTGGGATGCTAGGCCTTAGGGATCAGTTGGGATTGCTGTTGTTGACCAGCCTCCCTAGTGTTTTTCTGCCTGTGCTGCTTGATGTGTTCTCTAGGTTGCCATCTGCGGTCTCCAGGCTTATGGCCGTAGGGATTTCAACACATCCTCCCTGAGTACAGATTCAGAAGCACTTTTTGAATTCATACCCACCATGGCAGCTATGGCAACCAGCAACTTAATTTATAGCCGGCTTGACTCATTGGGGTAAAGTGTAGAGTGGTCACACACTAGACCTAGTTTTTGTTTGGGGTGGTGATGATGTGATTTGGAATTGTAGGACATCACCATCAAGGATAGATCTACATATTTCTTAATGAAGACCATAAAACCCCAGCTTCAGCTGCTCTGTGATATTATCCATTTATTTATATCCAGAAATGACTAAATTTGTTTTTTGGTTCTGATATATTAAAATAACTGTTATTTTCTCAATATTTTGGATAGTGTGGAATACCACCTTACATTGTTTCTCTTGCATTTTTATTTCTACATACCATCTGACCTTTCAAAACTTTAAATTATCTTCAAGCATCCTGAACTGATTGTTCTTTTTATCTATACTTTTCAATTCTAAGAAGCTGCTTAAATATTAAAATGTCTTGAATTTAACAATACTAAAGTCATTGTTCAACAAAAATATTCTTTTTGCACCAGATGCTAAACATTTCAAAATAAATTCTTCATTGCTTTGCTATGTCTGTAGAAACTTCCCAGTCATTCCAAGACCTTAATTTCTTATATCTAGTAGTACTACGCATCAGTTGAAACCAGAATATTTATCTATCTAATAAATGGAGGGCAGCCTATTATTACTGTATTTTCTCCTATTTCAGTTGCTTTTCAAGATTGCAGAATATATTCTCACTATATTATTTTGGGATTAGATATGTAGATATGTTTTGATCTTAAAAGGCAAAAAAATTTAGCAATCAAAGAATGCAGCAATATGTGTTACTATGGCAGAGATTGTGTTATCTTACATATCATGTAATATAGTAGTGAATTCACTAGTAAACCAATGACTTGATAAATATTCTTTTCTTCTTAGTTTGTATTTTAATTTTTAAGTCTCTTAAGATTACGATTGCTTTGTTGAAAAAATAAAGATGAGAATAAAGTAATTAAAATATGTTTTAATCTTAGATTTAGGCAATCTTAATTGACTGCTACATTACATGTCTACAACTGCCATTTATAAAAATAAATACCCAGTGTACAAATGTTTTATACTTTTAATTTTCTTAAACTACAGTATAGTGACAACTATAGGATAATATGAATTTTCACTTTTGTATTGTCTTATTTTCTCCTTTTGGAGCAAATGATATCTGTCCATCTATCTATTACAATAAAATTACATGCCCAGCCGGTCTCTTTTGATGTTTATAAATTTGGTAATAACAAAAAAGAAGAGAATCTGTCATGAGCAGTAACAGCTCTTGTGATATTCTCTTTTTGTTTTGTTTCTGAAACTGCTCCAACTATTTGACTATTCTATTCTGATTGCCTAAACTTCTAACAATAAGTTTGTAAAATGTTATGGGTAGGTAGTTACATCAGTAGATGTATAAATTTATAATTTATTTTCAGATAATTAACTTTCTTTAGCCTTGTTCTTAGCCAGCTCCAAGGGACTAGATTGCTAGAAATACTGAAGCACATATTTCTTTCTTTAGTAGGAATTAACTTTGCTTCTGCTTACTTATCCTAGAAACCAAGTTGGCTCCTTATGAAATCCTTCATTCCAACTTCTGTCAAACATTTAAAAATGACATTGGAATTTACTATATATTTATTTTATTCATTTTTTTAAAATTTTATTACATTTATATACCACCCTACTCCCGGAGGACTCAGGGCGGTGAACAGCCATAAATAAAAGCAGTCAATATAAAACATTTATAAATATGCTAAAACACTAAAAAAGAATTAAACAAATTAGGCTGAAAACGTTTTAAAATCCCCCATCTAACCAATTAAAATAGATGACTAGGCCAGGCCGGCTTGGTGAAATAAAAAGGTCTTAAGTTCTCATGGAAAGATGCGAAGATCCATAATCGTCCGAACCCCCGGGGGGAGCTCATTCCACAAGGTGGGTGCTCCCACAGAGAAGGCCCTCCCCCGGGGGGCCGTCAGTTGGCATTGTTTTGCCGACGGCACCCTGAGGAACCCCTCTCTACGGGAGCGTACTGGTCGGTGGGAGGCTGTTTTTGGTAGCAGACGGTGCCGTAGATATCCAGGTCCTAAGCCATGGAGCGCTTTAAAGATATTGTTTGATGTCTCTGGAAAAATGAGAGTAAAATAATTATTGAGATTCCTAAATTTCCTAAATTGGGCGGAAAAGGTATGAAAGGAGGATGTGGAAAAAGTCCATGAGGATAAATGCTAGTAACACCATATAACGCAGATTGGAAAAAGAATAGCTGAATACAGTCTGGTAAAGCTACAGTTGTATCAGTTGGATCTTCATATCACAAGAGCAAATGTCACTTGCCAGTTTGGAGGGAAAGAAAAAAAGCTCTAGTTGATATAAACGTTTTTAAATATTTTGAGATTAATTTCAGTGGACATTTAATTTTCTTTTATAAATTTTGCTGTATCATCTTATTCCATATTTCTGGTTTTCCAGGCATTAGATGGTCAGAATATTTATAATGCTTGCTGTACCTTACGGATTGATTTTTCCAAATTGGTCAACTTGAATGTAAAGTATAATAATGATAAAAGTAGAGATTACACTCGTCCTGACCTTCCGTCTGGTGATGGTCAACCAGCTTTGGATCCAGCTATTGCTGCTGCATTCGCAAAGGAAACTTCACTTTTAGGTATGATTTTGTTTGTTCCTCTTTCTTAGTTGTTTGTACTATATATACAGTAGTGCTTTATGAACTAGATGTCATTTGTGGTTTATGTACACACACATACACACAAATACATGGATGAGCTTATTGAATTAATTGGTTCCTAAGAATAACATTATTTGATTACTGTTCTCACCGCTTTTTCTTTTCTTTCTTAAGCAATTACTTATTTATATCATTTCAAGCCTTTTCAATCTGAGTACCTGCTTCTGATATTCAGGTAATAAGTTTCCCATTTTGGAAGGTACTTTTATTAACATTGCATTAATTTAATGCATCATCCAGAATCTGTTGAATGTTAATACATATCCTATTCTACGTGGTCTCTTGTATTTTCATTGGCCAATTTATTATCTGTATATCATAAAAAAAGAATTGGCCATGAAAATTGGCCAGTTTTATTATCTATGTGTGACTAAAAAATATAGGATGAAAATAAGCAGTCACTTTTGAATTAAATTATCTAATTCACTGAAAATCCAAACGAGTAATACTAAAGACAGCTTTTCTAGAATTCCTTTTTCTCTAATTCTTGATAGATTAGTGAAGCAGGCTGAAAATGTAATTTGGAAAGCATTAATATTCTGCAGTGTTTTCATTTTAAAAATGCACACATGTTAGTAGTATCTAGCTTACATTAATATTGGGGGGGGGCATGGAATATTTTAGGATTGTAGAGTCTAAGTCAGCAATATCACATGGTCAATCATGATATTGTTCCTATATCATGAGTCATAGGATCAGGAATCATAAATTCCTAAATCATAGGAATGCTCTATTCTGTATTTGTCATGTTCCACCCCCAAAATGATATATCATGCTTTAGAAAACACAGTATTCAGACAAATTGATGCATCTAGAGATGGGCAGCAAGTATGTGTGAACAGGGAATCAGAAACTAAATTTTGTAAGAAACGATGAAGGGAACTGAAAATGTTCAGCTTTAAGAAAAGAATACCAAGATAGAATATAATAGCACTCATTAAGAATTTGAAGGGATGTCACATAGAAGACAACCATCGCCTGTTGTCTGTCATCCCATAGTATAGTACATAGCAAAGCAAATCCTAATTGCATGTTAAGAAAAATCTCCTGAGAGTAAGAGTAATTTGACAAAGAGTCAGTTATTTAGAGAGATAATGGGTTGTCTTTTTGTGGTTGTATTCAAGTGGTAGCATAGCCATATATTAAAAACTTATTTTATTCATTTTAATTCCTGCACTAAATGAAAGGTTTAATTCAATAGTCTAAATTGTCATTTTCAATTCAGAATCTCTGATCTATATAATAAAATTATATTCTCGCAGTGATATAATCCAGAAATGATATAGATGTTGCTGTTTTGTTGATGTAGGGCATATGAACTGAGATAGTACACATGCTGAATGGGGAACTGCATATATCAATAATATTAGCAATTTTATGGTAGCTTATATCAAAAGATTTTATATTAGGGATCAAAAAGGTCTTAAAGACTTGTAACTATTTTAGAGCACGTAAGTGAAAATTAAAGTTCAGGTTCACTCTGACTCTTTATCAAATTAGCAAGCTAATTTTAGGCTCTCCAGTTAAATATTGGCGTAACAAATCTAATAGAATAGATTGTTTTCAGTTGATGTAATACAGGGCAAATTCATTGCTCCCAAAAATAAAGAAAAAAATCTTAGTGCTGCCTTTTCTTTTCCTTTCTGTCCTTTGAAACTGCTGTTCCTGGCATTGATGACATAACCATTTGAAAAAACAGCTTTCATTCTAAAGATGTATATCATTTACTGTTATGAATCAGGCCTTATATAATTGAACAGATTTTTCCAGCAGAAATTGTTTCCAGTTCAACAGTCTGAAGAAATGTGAAAGATTTATGCAGGAAACCTAAAGCACCTTTAAGTATAAGCTTCTTGTCTAGCTTATAATTAAATAAAAGGAATAATAATTAACACTAGATAGTTATATCAACTATTAAAATGCTGAAATGGCTGGTGTGATTTTCTCCCATAATTTTAACATAATTTATCAGGTAAGTTTCTGTGGAGATGGGGCTCCAGATGTAAGATGTCACAATGAGAAAGCTTTCTATCTGATCATCAACCACAGACCATTGTAGTAGAAAATGATAACATTTGTACAGAACTTTGTGTAATTTGACAAATCCTTCAGGTAGTTAAGTAAATTCTTCAGGAACCATGTTATGAATAACCGCACTTCAACATGAATTAGCAATCAGCCAGTTCTAGTCTTGCATTGTTGACTAGACTACTTTTTGTATTATTGTTTTTCAAAAAGATTTTAAAGTTTTGTGTTCCTGCAAGAGATGAGAGCTGTTACTTGTTTCCCTCTTCCTTTGCTTCTCTGTCAGTTGTATATATAGTTGGGATAGGAGAATCTCATTGCTTACAATCACTCAAATTCGGTCAGTATCTTCACTGGAGCAATAAATTGTATTGTCAAAAGGCAATTAAATATACTTTTTGCTTTGTGCTGATAAATATTGCTTCAAGGGAAAACACAGTAAACTGTGAGTATGGCTATAGGTTATTCTGCATGAAATCTAATTATATTTATTGCATTTATTTGTCAAAACCTGTTTAATATAAAAGCAAAAATGGTCTTTTGATGAGTATGTCAGTATACATGAGCCCTGTACATTGATCTTTCCAACCACCTGAGATTTGGCATTAATGATACTGAAGTAAATAAAGAAATGGTTAGGGGCTGTGTTATCCATATCTGCTGGTTTCTAATATAAAGTTTGGGGCCAGAACAAGAACATCACTATCCTTGCAGAACTTAATTTTTTGAGATTTGTAATGCACGTAAGGTATATGTAGCTCATACTATTTTTGATTTTCAGTTTAAAACTGTAAATGTTACTCCATGGTCTTCGTTCATATATATTTCTATAGTCTGTTCTTTCATTTATTGTAAATTGGATACAATTTCAATCTGCTTTTTTATGTTTTTGTAGGGGGGGGGATCTCTTCAACAAATAGAAAAGCTTGCTTTCTGATGTTTTGTTAGGAAGAGTTCTTGATTTCTTTACTGACATACATTTTGTTCTTTATGGAAGAAAATTGCACGGAGGAAAACTGACTGTGTGACACTGTATTAGTTCTCTGCTTGTGACTTAAGAACAATAACATTTTGATAGTGCTATAATTTAGTCTTGAGGGGAAAAAGTGTTTAAAAGTTTGCACATTCAGAACTAAAAGTAAATTTAAATCTTTGCAAGGTGCATTTAGATACTTTTATCACTAGAAATCCCATTTATAT
>JANHGD010001552.1:209756-229816 GCA_027560375.1 Imantodes cenchoa
TAAGCTTCTTCTGGTCAAACTGCTGTGAGAGTCCATATAGTGTAGATAATGTTTAGTTGAGAGAAAGAATACTATTGAATCTGCCTAAGTGATTTGGAAATTATACATGTAGGACAAGGACAAGAATATCTTTTCCATTAGGACTATAGAATTAGAGGATAAATAAGCATTTGATCTATTAGTGTAGACAAATAAAGTATGCCATTTTTCTGATGAGTTGAGATTCTTCTGTGTAATTAGGCAAAAGAAATTCACATGCTTAGTAATAAAAAATTAGAAAGATAGTAAAACAATTGATATTTATTTTCATGGGAGGATAGAACTGTAACATTAGGGGTTGAATGACAAAAGTAGCTAAAGATTACAGTCTTGAACAAGTAACAAAAAACTCATTATCACTAAAAATCACTTAAGCTATTTTAATAATGCCTCTTTCCCAATGCATTCAACATCGACTGTATGCAATTGTTGCCACAATTTTTCATGACACTTTATGACATATTAGGTTTTTATTTTGTTAATCTGTTTTCTTCGATGACACTTATTATCTAAGTCTCAGCTGAAATCTGCCCGAGATCCTATTTAGAGATAGAAGGGCATTCTGATGAAGCTTAGCCCTCTCATCTAATTTTGGAGATGGGATTGTTTTATGTTAGTCTAGTAAGTGGCTATGTGGACTTGAGCTGGAAACGTTCTGTTGGAGGACCAGAGCTTTTGTTGACGTGGGTTTGGTTTTAGGTTTAGGTGAGGATAGATAACAGAAACCACCCCAAGAAACAGTGATAACCTGAGGTCAACAGGTTCTCATTTCATAAATACTGTCTAAATGTAAGTGACCTGATACAATGTGCAGAAAGCAGAGAGCCTGCCCATAAATTGGGCCAGGGACAGGCATTTTTTTCATCACTTTATTTGCTTTGAACTACAGGCAGTCCTCGACCTATGACCACAATTGAGCCCAACATTTATGTTGCTAAGTGAAATAGTGGTTAAGTGAATTTTGCCCCATTTTATTACTTTTCTTGCCATAGTTGTTAAGTGAACCACTGCAATTAAGTTAGTCACATGGTTGTTAAGTGAATCTGGCTTCCCCATTGACTTTGCTTGTCAGAAAATCGCAAAACATGGTACATGACCCCAGGACATTGCAACTGCCATAAATATGAGTCAGTTGCCAAGCATCTGACCCATCACATGGCCATGGAAATGCTGCAACAGTCATAAGTGTTAAAAACAGTCATAAGTCACTTTTTTCAGTGCTGTTGCAATTTCAAATGGTCACTAAATGAACTGTTGTAAGTCGAGAACTACCTGTAGTGTCTATAAAACTAAAAACTGAATCTCAAGTTTGCAATACAGAAAGTAAAGAGTCTCCAGCATATAATCTCTAGGCGTCACATACCTATTGAGTGTATGTACTAAAAAGGAAATTTAGTATTTTTGCTCTGTGGAAATTTAATTTAATATTACATTAAACTGATGAAAAAGAATCTTTGCTTTACACATGAAATCCTTTAGCTTTTAAGATTAGTGTCCTCTAATGTACCCAAAAGCAAAAAAGGAACAGAGATATTGAGGTAGATATTTCTAATTTCTTAATGAATTCTTAATATCTTGAGCAAGAAATCATTGCCGTTGTTAGCTTCCTCATTTTTTCCAGGATATACAAAATAGTGATCTCCTAAGTAGAGCCATGTTTCAATAGGTAAAGTTGTTAAGTCCCATTTTGAATAGAAAAGAATTTTATTGATTTGCGTGCAGAAAGTGAATTCCATTATCTGTTTCTTGACAGAGAGGAAGGACTGGTTTTAAGGACACCGCAGTGTGAAAGTTCTTATATCACCTTTTCCCCCAAAGAATTTTCCAGCCTAGTTAAGGCAGTTACACAAGTGGCATTTGAGGCAGCTGGTATTCCTTCAGGTTTACTTGGATTGCTGAAATAAATGTTCTATAAAGGCAAAGCCCCAGATTAGGCGGTATCATTTTAGAATTGTCATATGCTTGTGAGGAAGAACAATCCTATTTCTAGTTAGCAATGAATCCATATTTCATTAAGGCTAGTTGCGTGTCAAATATGCTGCTATGAGTAAAAATGTAGAGGTCTCCTTGTAGTAGCTCTTCTACTACTTTAAGTCTATGAAATAAGGAGTTTGGAAACCTTCTGTTCACCAGTTTTTACATTATTGCTTCTGACCAATGTGAAGATTCAACCTGCATTCTTGAACTCTTTTCAGGTGTATTATGATTTTAGCATCTTCTTTCAAGAGATCAACTCTTGGATCATTTTCTACCCCTACAGTACCCTCACTAAAGGATTATATAAACATTTGTTACTTCTTTCTTCATCCCATTTGGTCTCCCAAGTATTGGAGTTTAATGTTCTTATTACTTGTCAGAGTGGCATTTTTGAAATGAGTGGGTTTTTGGTTAGGTTAATTTACTTTTGTTTGCTTTAATCTGACTGAGCCAGAGTTATATTTATAGGATGCAATAGACCAGCTTTGCAAATGTAATGCCCTCTGTATATTTTCCCAAGAAGCATAGCCCAGACAGTTTCATCATTCATCCTAGAGACTGCTTACTTATTCCATGAACTTTCTAAAAATACGATGATATATAATAGATGTCCATGGGAAATTATAGTGTTTTATTGAGTGTTCAACTATGACATTTTGATATGTTTGCTTTATTTTTATTCTGTCATCCAAGCATCATATCTAAAATCATGGTGGGCTACTGAATCTCATATTGTTAACTGGCCAAAGCAAGAACCTGGGATATGTTGTGATCATGACAGATAGTAATATGACACTGGATTTTAGCATTCTGTATCAGTGAAGGATTTGTGTAATTTGTGACATGCAGATCTTTGACTCAATATATATCTTGTATTATTATTCAAATAACTATTTCTGCAATTATAGTCTTGGACCTCCAATCACTGAATTATATGGCCCATTTAATAGTATATAAATCTGTTAGGGAGGGAGGGAGATAGATAGAGGGGGGATTTAGAGGGGGCAGTTTGAGCTTTCTGAGTTGGCACAGAAAGAACATTCTTTGTTATGCTTTTTTGATGATGTTTTTGATGTTATGTGTCCATTTTAAGTCTTGTTGGTATGTCTGAGATGGGGATTGTGGAGATGGGTGGCAGTAGTTTTTTCTCAAACCTACAATAAAACACATTCAGGTCATCTGCCATTTGTTGATTTCCTTCAGCATAGCAAGGAGGTTTGTTGTAACTGGTGATATTTTTAAGAGTTTTCCATGTGTTTGCTGGTTCATTTGTTGAGAACTGATTCCTTAGCTTTTCAGAGTAGCTTCTTTTTGCTGCTCTCATCTCCCTTGTTAATACATTTCTGGCCTGATTTTACAGCATTCTATCGCCTTTTCTAAAGGCTTCCTCTTTGGTATGATGTAGCTGCTTAAGTTTAGTTGTGAACCAAGGTTTATTGTTACTGTATATTCGCAGGTTTCTGGTCGTCACACATAGGTCTTCACAAAAACTGACATATGATGTTACAGTATCTGTGAGTTCATCCAAATCTGCAGAGGTATCTTCAAAAACATTCCAATCAGTGCAGTCAAGGCAAGCCTGTACCTTTAGCTTTGCCTCCTCAGTCCAAGTCCTCACTGATTTAATTGTTCGTTTCATTGTTTTAAGTCTTTGTCTGTAAGCAGGTACAAGGTGAATCATGCAATAATCCAAGTGTCCCACAGCTGGTCATGGTAAAGACAAATAAACATCTTTTAATGTTGTGTAGCAGTGCTCTAAGGTATTCTTGCCTCTGGTGAGACAATTGACATGCTGAAAATATTTTGGAAGCTCTTTCCTTAAATTACCTTTGTTAAAATCACCTAGAATAATGGCCAGTGAATCTGGATATTTGGCTTCAGCCTCCATAATCTGATCAGCTAGTTTGTAAACTGAAATTACAAAAATAATTGTAATGTTATCTTATTTAAAAATCTTAGCATCCATAGGGAAGCTTATATCATGATTTGAGGAGGGAGTTGTTGCTTTTAAATTGGGGGAGGGAGTAGGCTAGGGCACTCCATCTAGTAATACTAGGTACAAGCATGGGTGAAATCCAGCAAGTTCTGACAGGTTCTGGAGAATCAGTAGTAGACGTTTTGAGGAGTACGGAGAACTGGTAGCGGAAATGTTGAGTAATTCAAAGAACCAGCAAATACCACCTCTGGCTGGCCCCAGAGTGGGGTGGGAATGGAGATTTTGCAATATCCTTCTCCTGCCATGCCCACCAAGCCACACCCACAGAACCGGTAGTAAAAAAAATTTGGATTTCACCACTGAGTACAAGTAATGCTCATTAGGCATAGTCCATTATCACCAGACTTTGATACTATTTGTAAGTAGTTTTTTTTTCATTCAATACCAAAGAATACACAACACAGAGACATTTTTATGTTAATCTCTGCTTTACAAGGTACTAATACAGATTTATTTCACACTTATGACAGATAGTTGTGAATAAATTATTCTGAGGAAAATTGTGTATAAGCTATTCTAGAGAAATATTGTCATGGAATATAGTTTGTAACCTTAGATAGATGATTTTTCTTTAGAAAGTATTGTGCCAGGTCAGTGGCAATGATGACTTCAAAATTAGGAAGGGTGATTGTCCATATCCATTGTAGAGTTTGGTGCTTATATGTATCTGTGAGCTTTCCATTACCTCTGGTAGATAATTTGCAGTATATTAGGGGCACTTTGCAGATTAAGAAATTAACTTTATTAAATTCTGAGGAATGGTAAACTACAAAAATGTGTACTCTTTTCCCTTTGTTACTTATGTTACTTTTTTTCGATAGAAAGTACAGGTAAAAACGCTTCAAACTCAAATTGATTAGAAAATTTTTCTCCACTTTGCTAGAAGGGATTTTTTTTAATTAAAAAAGCCTTAATCTGGAAATTGTTGTAAAAGAAATAACATCATTTGCTTCGATTTATATTAGTCAATTGAAGAGCATGCTGGCTGGATGATTCTGCAAGTTGAAGTCCACACTTCTTATAAGATGCCATGGTTGAGAACACTGCCATAGAATCTCTTTATCATAAAGACTTGGTTTCAGCAATGGGAGCATTAATTAGGCTATATTAGAGCGACTTGTGTGTGTTTCGTAAAATATGCTTTATTTTAAAATTAGGGCTTCCTGTTGCAGCTGTTCCAGGAGCGCTGAGTCCTTTGGGGATTCCAAGTGCTGCGGCGGCGGCTGGCCGTGTGGGTATGCCTGGAGTTTCATCTGGTGGCAATACAGTCCTTTTGGTTAGCAATTTAAATGAAGAGGTTAGTGTATCTACTCTCTCTCCAGCATTCTTTTTTCTTTAATCATGCTTCATTCTTTTTCAAATTCTTATGTATCCTTCTTATTTTGAGCTTGATTCCATATCTTAAGATCAACTTTTTATTTATTCATGTTACTTCAGATTGCGTTATGGCTGAATTCCAATATGTTTTATACTGTTAAATACTTTAGATTTTGGAGGTAGATAGCCTTTTTAAAATAACCCTTTCCTACTTGGCTACCTATGTTTCATTAAAAAAAAAAAACCTAGAGAGAGTAAACACTGCATGTTATGGATATTTTTTAGCTTATTTTTGTAACTCTGAGTGTGCTTCATTTTGAAATATAGAATTTAATAAAACTGCTATTTTGTTGTTATAGTTGTTCCTTTGCTTATTCATTTCATGCTTACACATCTCTGCTCTTTTTGTTGTATTAATGTATGTGAACAACTCTAACAAATTTTTCTTTGAAGGTTCCTCCCAGCGATCTTGATGCAGCACTCTTCAATCTCTCTTAGTAATTTTTCTTTTCTTTTGCAGTTGCTATTCATTTTGTCTCCTTTTTAGAAAATCTTTGTTTTATTATTTCCTTAACTCTGAAGTCTGAGTTACCTTTAGTTTTGCATTTTATTGCCTTGGATCTTTACTTTGACTTGCTGTGGAAGCTGGTATGAAATGTGGGATAGTTTGTATCAGTTTGTCTACTTTGACTATGTGTTCCATTTGACTGGCCTCTGTTTTAATATTGAGCCATTATACTTCTCTCATTTTCGTCATTCATAGTCTTGCGTGTTAAAATGCTTGAATCAGAGTGCCATTTGAAAGACTTGTCCCTGCATTTCATAACCAGACATGCTTATGCAGTTAAAGTTTAGAGGGTTTTTTTTCTTTAAGTTTCTATTGCATGTTTTTTCATGTTCTATTGAAATGTAATTTACTGTATGATATGGATGTACTTTACCCATATTTTGTCTTGGATGACTACATTTTACTCAGTTTTTCTTGTACAATACATAAACCAACCATTTTCTGACCAAATTCCTGCATTTCCTATGTACTGACCTATATTTTATTTTTTTTTGTTCCCCACTTCCTTATTTTTCTTCTGCATTGCTGTTTCCCTTCCCCATTTCATCTTCTCCCTGTGTGCTCACCTACCCTTTCCCTGTCTCTTCCCAAATTCCCACACCCTCCCCTATCCTATCCTTTGCATTCCTTGTCTACACCCCTGTTTCCATCCCCTATGTTCATGCTTCTGTGCTTGAACAAAATGTTCCTCGGACCAACTTGCCCCAATTAACCGCCTTGAACCATGATCCATGACCACCTCACCATTCTGCGGGAACCACCCTTCGTTATGGATGATCTGTTCATCTCCGCTCTTCCTCGACTCTTCTCTCTTCTTGTCTTATGCTGCTTGCTCTTCTCTCCTTCTAAAGATGGTTACGCCCCAAAGTCTGTTTACCCTCTTCGGTATGTTATCGTTAGCACTATACTTTTATTATTGATTTAATTATTTGTTTCACCTTAATTCTTATTTATAGCTAGCAGTTTGGCTTAAAGTTGAATAGTAAATCTTTTGCTATTTTTCTTTTGCTATTTTTAAACTCCATAGATGCCAACTTTTCTTTTAATGCATGTGATTTTATTTTGCATGGTCTTTTATTTAAAACCATTCTCATAGCTTTGAGGGTATATCAAAAATGTCTTCCTTTTTTCAAAATCCACCTATTCAAAATCTTGTTCTTCTTATTCATTTGTGTGAATGCTGGAAGAAGTGAAAGATCTGTCCGAATGTTTCATTGATGTTTCAAAGTATTCTATTTAGCTATATTTAAAATACTATTTCTTTTGGGTTACTTTTCTAATCCTAAAAAGGTGTTTATGGGGATGTACAACGAGTGAAGATTTTATACAATAAGAAAGACAGTGCTCTTATACAGATGGCTGATGGAAACCAGTCACAACTTGGTGAGATTAACATGTTTTTTTTCTTCCATTTCATTCTTGGTTTTCAGTATTTCTGAAAATTATTTGGGAAAGTGTTCATATTTCACAGTTTATAAAACCAGAGGATTTCTGTAGGAGTGAATAAAGTCTGTAAAGTTGCGTAATACGTTCTACAGATAGATAATTGTTTTCTGAACATGAGGCTGTTCAATCGGACAGTACAATGTCAGGATTCAAATTTACTTTTCAGTGGGTTTAGCTACAGACTTTTTTCCTGGGTGTTTGTTTTTTTTAGATCTCAACACTCTGTGCCTATGAGATAATTTATTAATTGCAAAGCTACACCTGTGATGGGTGGATAGTTAAATAACAGAATATTGCAGATTCGTGCTCTTTTCTTCCGAGGTTGCATTAAAAGTAATTTTATCTTTAAGGGAATGAGACTAATGAGGGTAATTCATTAACTTGCCTACTTATGTTAAATATAATCTTATTTATAAGAAGGGGAAGGAGAGTAATTTTTTGTGTACATGGCACATTATATAATTCTTTTAGATTCTGCTCCAAAATGCACCATCTTACAAAAATGCACCATTGTCTACTAGCTGAATAAAATAAAATTCTGCTGAAACATGTCTTTTTAGATTTGTATCATAAAATTGATCTGCCTAATTACTGGTAGTAATTAAATCATCTGATTTGTACATTAAATAAGCCATTAGTTCCCTTTGTTTTTCCTTTTGCTTTACTGAATACACAGTGATGTGAATGAAACTTAAAAATTAGCTTTAATTTTAAATAGAAATTCATCAAAATTCAGTAGTAATTCAACAAAAAAGAGTTCCAGACAGCTCTGGAAAATTTGGAATGGAAAATGACAGAGACATCAACCTTCTTGCCTGCAGGGTCTTGCTTATTGAATGCCCTTTCCAAATAGGAAGGCCAGGCTTCTTTGTTAGGGTCTTTTCAGTACCAGGCATTTTAAGACATTCCTTTTTTCCAAGGATTTCTATATTATGCTACTTAGATTGAGATTAGATGTCTACTATACACTGGAATCGTAAATACTAAATTTATTTATTTTATTTTGGAGTTTCTGGGCAGTCTAGACACATGATAGATAGATAGATAGATAGATAGATAGATAGATAGATAGATAGATAGATAGATAGAATGAATATACTATGCTTTATTTTTCATGCTATTTTTTTACTATTTAGATTGTTTTTCTGTTTGTTTGTTTTTAAGTTTAAAAAACTTTTCTTTGAGAAACCTCCAATATTTCAAATAACTTTGATATTGGGCAGATGAAAAAAAATTACATCTTTTTTCATGTCTTCATTTAATAAAACAAATTGCCACCAGAGACTCTTTTTAAAACAATAACTATATCAAAAAGTTTAATTGTTAAATTGATATAAGGACTGAAGTAAATAATCTTCATTATTTTTCTTTAGCTATGAGCCATCTTAATGGGCAGAAAATGTATGGCAAGATTATTCGTGTCACTCTTTCTAAACATCAAACAGTTCAGCTACCTCGAGAAGGTCTCGATGACCAAGGCTTAACAAAAGATTTTGGCAATTCACCTCTTCATCGTTTCAAGAAGCCTGGTTCAAAAAACTTTCAAAATATTTTTCCTCCATCTGCAACTCTTCATTTATCTAATATTCCGTAAGTTTTGGCTACCAAATGGCTTGAAAAAATTTGTGTAGAAGTCAAATGGAGCTTTAATAAACTTCAAACTTCAAACTTTTAATTCTTTCCTGTCTCTCTTATTTCTTTTACTTCTTTTTGTAGACCGTCAGTATCGGAAGATGACCTGCGCATGTTGTTTGGTAATACTGGAGGCACTGTGAAAGCATTTAAATTTTTTCAGTAAGCACATTTTCTTTGAAACTTCATTTAAAATGAGGGAGCAGCTGTCTTTGGTAAGAATAGGTTTTATATTAAAACTTTCTTGTATTGTTTTCGTATCTAATTTCATTGCTTTGTTCCAGAAGAGATCACAAGATGGCCCTTCTTCAGATGTCAACAGTAGAAGAAGCTATCCAGGCTTTGATTGATCTGCATAATTACAATCTTGGAGAAAATCATCATCTGAGAGTCTCTTTTTCCAAATCAACCATTTGAAGTGAGATATCAAAATAATAAGGTTGTATCACATTGTTTAGTGTTGTCATCTATGACTGTTCGGGAAAGCGGGGACCAGAAATGGACATCTGTTTTTCATGCTGTTATCATTCCTTGATTGTTTATGTATAAATGAAATGAAAAAGGATTTGCAAGGAAGAAGCAGTGATATTATCTGCTGGTTTTGCATATGTTTATGAAACCATTTTGTTTAAAGGGGATTCTGAGGAAATCCCATAGTTTTTCAACTTAGTTAACATACGTGCCTTAAAGAAGGAAAACTTAGAGTTGCATTTACTAGTTTAAAATTTGGTTGTTTGGGGCACATTATATGGGAATTAATAGGTGCAGTCCAATGAATGTTAGGCTTGCATTTATTCCATTGAAATCCAATAATTAGAACATTGATTTCAGGGGGAATTTGTTGCACCTAACTTCTGCAGGATTATGCCAAATATGTATTAGGCAAGAGTGTGTAAAAAGGGTTAAGCTTTTTTTTCTGTTTGGGATTTATCCGTTTTCCATAGAACATTTTAAAAACAAAATCCGTTGTTCTTCTCGAAGAGAAACTCAACATATTATTTTTTTCTCTCAGTAAAAATGGCCTTTGTATTTCAGATTTAGTTTAGTTGAAAATATAGGCTTTAGTCAGAACTACAAAGATGCAAAGAGTTAATTTCTTTAAAAGTCTGAAAGTGATTCTTCTGTTTTTTTGTTAGTTCCTGTGGCTTTTAGCCTCAGTGAAAAAAAGAGTTGTATAAAGTCTTAACCTTTTTGTAAACACACTCTGGGGCGAATCATATAAATGTTGGCACTAAGTAATGTCTTGTTTGTGGCTGAATATTTTTTGTAGATGTTTTTTGAAGTTGACATAACTTACATGCATTTAAATATATATTGCCATTTTTAGTTAGTAATTACAATTTGAAATATGGTTGTGGATTTCTGAGCATGTTCAGACTGGTCTAGCTAGTTCAGGAGTTGGTGCATGTATTTCAAGGATGAAGAAAATGTATTGCAAACTTTTGCAGAAAAATTAATAATTTTTTTGGCAGTTTTCTTTATAAAAAACAAAAACAAAACTGACAACCAGGTGGGACCAAAGTTTATGTGCCTTTAGTCTTAATTTACCTTGCATTGTAATATTCAGTTTTAATAAATCTCTTCAAAATATTTTATATCTAGAAATGGATCTGCCTTTACTATAAACATGGCTCAGAATCTACAGGAAAAAAAATCCATTTGGAAACAGTTCCTCTATCAATCTGGGCTGTTTTACTGATTCTGTTCAAATGACCAATACTTTTTGCAATTGATGTATTTAGTTCCAAAAGTCATAGATTATGTTATCTATGTAGAAAAAGGTCATGTATATTTTCTATTAGTTGAGTTTTTACATCTTTAGAAATGTAATATTTCAGTATAGTTTGAAAGCGGCACAATTAAAAATTAATTTTCTAACAAAGTTGGGAGGTTTGATGGTTGTTTAATTTCTTCTTATGTGTACGCTGCTTGCCTCTGTAGCATGCTCAATAAACACTTCTGTAGCTCTGTATTCACCTCTTCTGTCTTTCTCTGCTGCCTTTTCTCTCTTTTCTTCTTTTTTCCCCACTTCCACTGTGCTTTTGAATTCATGTTTATTCTCTGTCAGGGTGGGAAAAGAATAATAATCTGATTTTTTAAACTTCTGGATTTATGCTATATAATGCTGTGGAAAGAAATAATACTTTGGACAGCATACATTCTTTATACATTTGGAAGTCTAACCACTTCACTTATAGAAATGGATATTAAACATTTCCCACCCTGTTATATAATCTGTAGCTTTAAAGACATAACTTTTTATCGTAGCTTGTAAGTTCTATCTTTTTTGTTTTTAAAATAGATTTATGCACTAATTAACTTTTCAGATTTGCCATGCTTCTGCTGCAGTTTCATCTTCCATTTTCTGTGTCTGCTAAAAAAGCCTTTCCACTAATCACAGGTATTACGTGGGTTAAACAAAACTGTCAAATTGCTCAATGGAGGGAGGGGAAGGAGGAGAAAAAACAGAGGACAAACCTTGTCAGTTGCTAAATACAACTAAAAGGTGCTGAATATGTTATCCTACTAGTTTTACACTAGTTCAGATTCTAATTGTATATACATCCCCAATTATTTTTACAAGAACTATATTTAACTATTTATTTTAAAGCTTGATTTTTGCACTTTTATCTGATCTAAATCTCCATACACAATGATGTATGATTGGGATGTATTAATTTCACTGGAGTTTAGCTTATAGTTTTATACTAAAAATGAAACAAATCCATGTTTACGTAACGGTATATCAATGACTTGTTTGAGGCTCTTCAGGAAACTTGAACTAATAATTTAAATTCAAACATTTTAATGAATCATTTTACATGAACTCAAAGACAATATCAAGGACTTTTAAACATAATTATTCCCTAGGTACATGCCAGAACTCATTCACTTGTGTAGGAAGATATAATCCCAATTAATATCTTAGCCAGTCTTCATATATGCCTGTGAACAGAACTTGTGGAACATGGGGGAAAATAATAAATTCCCTTCACCAAAAATGATGCAATATTTACAATTAAATATCTACATTAAAAGTGTTTTATACTTCGATTTTTTTTTACATTTCAAAAACAAGATTAGGTGATTTATAATAAGCAGACATTAATGTAAACTACATGATGTTCAAAGAATGTAGTATAAAAGGCATCTTTTGTCATTTAACATATTTGGAAAAGCAGCTCTCTCACATAATGCTTTGCATTATGCAGTAGACTGACTTGATTGCTTATAGGAGAAAAGACGAGCTGTGTACTGCAGAGTCACTTAGCTTTGCAAAGTGGATGTGGATGTGGAGTGAACCCATGGTATTCATTCTGTGGTATTCCTCTTAGGCGCATACTCTGCAAAAGTGCCCAAGGCTGTAAAATCTGGAGATGGATTTCTGGGGTAAAAAGCCCACAGTATATATGATTTCTGTTACCTTCCACTTTTTATTCCCTGCTGTTTCAGCATTTTTACTGGACTGTGTTCTTTTATAAAAATATGAGTTTTATATTTATATTTATCTTCCTTGAAACATAAAAATAAAATAGATAAGCATCTGAAACTAAGATTTTGGAATTTAATAGAAGACTTAAGTGTGCCAAGAATGTCTCTCTCAGGCAGTTCCTGATTCATCTTGTTGAAAATTTTTGCTTTCAGAAGATTTAAACAAAAAGCATAAGAAACAACTGTGGTTTCATTTATTCTAACCAACAGGAAGAACCACTAATAAAAGAAATGGAAGTGGAACAGTTGAAGGAAAATTAAAACTGAATGTGGCCCAACATATTACATAATGTATAAGGTGCTGGGCCCTGAATTGATTGAGTTCCTTCATAATTACCAATTGCAGTAGCAAATCATTTCAATGAAGACGGTAGAAAAAGTTAAAGGTGTAATAAAAGTTTTGAAAGCAAAGGGTGTATAGAAGAAGAAAGGTCAACAAATCATTAAGGGGAAGTGTATACAGGAAGTCAAGAATTTTAGAAAATAATGATACAATAGTTACAGTCCAGCAGTTGTCGGTGGAGGTCAAGAACAATGGTACCCTAACAAAATGTCATCAGAAATGTTCAGAATATAATTTAAAATAGTATAATAATAAGGCAATATATCAGTTGCTTAATAAAGACAATGTAACACTAATAGGTAGCAAAGAAAAGCTAGAACTATTGCTTACTAAATTTGTATAAGTTACAAAATTGGATGGGATAGTAAAGCAAAAGTAAAAATGCATTAGAGATAAGGATTGAATGAGCTTAATAGAGAAAAGGCAGAGTTATTCATTTTAGACATATGGTTACACAGAAGGGGATATCTGGCTGGACAAGAGTGCTTTGTGGAAAAGATGTTGAAGGGTAGTTGATTAAAAATTAAGTAGGTATCATCATTGTAATGCTGCCAATTGTAAATTTAGCTGAACGAACAATATTCCCAAATTACAGGAAATCATCATTCCACTTTATTTTCCATTGGCTAGACATCAGCTCAAGTATTACAGCAGTTCTGGCAGTTTAAGAAGAATTCAAACATTGGAATCTAATTTGTAGAAGGAAAATTAAGAATGGTTGGGGAGAGGGAAACAAAGCCATATGAAGAGAAATTGAAGCATGTTGAATTTTGAGAAGCCTAAACAGAGAATAGAATACCAGTCTTCAAATACCTGAGAAAATACCACACAGGATGTCAAGATCTATCCTCAATAGTTCCAGAGTACAGAACATAACATTTTACATTGGGTGTGCTTCATTGCAAAAAAACACAACAGGTGGTTGTTTCATTGGAAGTTGTGGTTTGACCTTAGAAAACAGTGAGAACTGTTTTGGAACTTGGAAAAAAACCTTCGCTCCCACACTTTGCTTCCCATAACTACAAGAATAAATAGGATGTCAGTTCATGCTCACTTCCACCAATTACTGAATCTTTGGAGAAACCAGCCCTTATTTTATTTTTAATAATATAATATTCTATAACATTTTATAGAAATTGTATGGAAACAGGTGCCTACGACATTTGATATGCTTCTGAGCAATACTGATAAAAGAGAATGTGAAGTGGGATTGGCTTTTTAACTTCTATCATCCTTTCAGGTATCTACAGAAGTGCAGTCAGGCAGAAAGTGAATTTTAATTAGCCCACAAACCTAAATATTTCTTTCAAAAAATGTGTTAAAACTCATAATCTTTTATTGTACATTGCCTAAACCTTATATTCAAAATCCCAGATTATCTCAACGTGAATATTTACATGGAGATTCCATCTGAAAATTTATTTAACATATTCAATGTTTTACTCTTGGCTGTTCGGTTGCTTAAAATAGGTCTGCTGTTCCTGCTTAATGGAATGAGAAAATGACTAAAAGAAAGAGGTGTTTCTGTCCAAGAAAGAGACTGGATTAAGGCAATACACAGTGCCTTCCAATTCTGACTGGTTTTTTTTTCATTTATATTCTAGAATATTGAGGAGAAAACAAAAACACAGACACTGTTTCTCATCAAAATGGGAGGGGGGGGGAGGATTTGAATTCCCAAAGGGACAGAACTGTACTAAACAGACAAACCAATAAGCTTGAATGTGACTTGTACAATGAATCGTGGACAAAATAACTGCACAAGCATTTTGAAATTTTACCATATTATCTGAAGATGCAGTTTGAAGGGCAAGACACGTTCTACCTGGCAACCATTGCACAATCTGTGCAGATTTTGGCGTTAGCTGTCCAAAACTGGAGAAGTAAAAGCTTTACTCTGTCTTACCAAGCTAACAAAAGGAACCTTTCTCTTCCACTGATCAGATCAATACACTAGTCGGTGTAGAAGCTCTGTAGCTTGGAATCAGGACTCTTTATCTATTGCTGGGAATGAAATGTCCATCAGAGGGTACTGATGCTTGCTCTACATTTAAGAAATTTGGTCAATGCATAATTCCACTATAAGTTTCAGCCCCTGAGGGTTTTTGAATGCTGCTTTTCCTGGGGTTCATCTAAGATGTTTTCTAAGAAAAGAACAAATTGCAGAACTTGGCCTATTAAGGCAAACTCCGAGGCCAAGAATGGCTGAAGTATAGAATATGTCTTGACCATGCTTCTCCACTCCTGGAGATCGAGGAGGCACATTGAGTGCCTTGCCATGTTGGGTAGGTGGAGTTCCACTACGTAAGGACTGACAGGGCAATCAAATGCAACTTGATTCACGTTTGATATGTTTCATTCACACGCTCAGTATGTGCCTATGTCAGTACTAACACATGGTCTGATTCCTCTTGGTCACCATTACTATCCATTTTGGATTCCGATAGAATACCACAGGAGGCAGATTCTTTTCCTCCTGACTTTTACTTTCAGCTTTCTGGATTGCTAACAGAGAGCAGAAATCTAAATGAGTGCCATTTAGTACCATTAGCTCCTCCAAATGCTGCTAAAAGCCCTTCCCCAAATACTGAGCCATTCTTCCACCTCACAAACATAATAACTCGGGTCACCGAAGCTGCTACAGGAAAGCTACGCCAATTATTGCATTCAATAGTCATTAATTGCAAGAGACTAGACCATAATGTTCTAATAACATTTTCTGAAACAAAGCAAAACACTTAAAACCGCATGCCTTGTTTCATCTTCAAAACAAAATATATAAAATGTGGATTTTGGATCACAAACACTCAAAATGCTTTCATATTTTAATTATTTTGCACACAACTTTTTGAGTTGTTTCCCAACACTTGATAAATGTAAACAGATTGTAGACAGTTACGCTTTAAGAAATGTGGATTACATGATGGAGAATTGGACTCATTGACCTAAATAGTCTGTCTTAACATTGATTATGTCGGTCAAATGTACTTATACTGAATACACAAATAAAAGGTTACTAAATGTAACTTATTACATACATAGCTACCAATCACACTATTCCCTTTCATAGTGTAACAAACTTTATGGAAAAAAGACATAGTACGTTCCCCGCCCACCCCTCACCTCCATAGAGGAAGGGAAATCTGACTTAAACCCTTCAGAATCCTTTCTGTACAGTAATATCATTGCAAGGCACCCTGTCTTCTTCCAAATCTATGCACTGATTCATACATTACATTCTGCATTTCTTGTCACTCCATCCAAAAGCAACTTATGTTTATTTTGCAATTTGATCCTTATTGTTCTTCATTTACCATCTTATTCTTTACCAGTCTGCTCTTGTTTTCTTACTAATCCATTCCCACTATATTCAAGTTTCCTTCCGGCAATTTTTTTTCTTCTTTCAACATTGCTATGCAATGGACTACATACTATCTTCTATCTTTCTTCAACGTCCCATCTTTAGCAACCATTGTAGCAAGATATCTATGGAGATTCTCAGTCATCCAGATCATGTTTGTCCCAAAGGTGGGTTTTGTTTTTTTTCCCCCAAGAGGCAACAGGACTTTTTCAGAAAGCCCAGTTGCCTCTTGGGGAAAAAAAGCACCTTTGGGACATTGTAGCAAGATATACATTACTTATCCGTCCTCAATATAAGAGTTAGAAACTAATAGTGTATTTTATTTAGCATTTTGGCTATTGACATTGAACGACTCCTTTCTAAATTTTGTTCGTTATAAATTCATTCCAAAAAATTCAAAATAAATAAGAATTGTATCCTAGTGTTGTCAGGTGACATGCAAATGATATGAATATTACTTGCAATGCCAGGTGAGCCATTTAAAAATGTAAATAAGTTCAGATACCTTGGCTTTAGTTGATGAAGAGCAAATGTAATGCTGAATGATTTATTAGGATCATTTTTACTGATTAGTAATTGCATCACACTTTTAATTTTTGAATTGCACATTATTTGGATGATTCTCCAACCGCCCCCCTTTCCCCTAGCAACAGTTTTCCGAACATCCATCTTATTTCTGATTAGCACTCAAAAGTTATTAACTGTGTGTCTTTGGCATCTTCTAAAAATCTAATTGGTAGAATCCTATTTTTCATGCTTAAAACTGTCCTCCCAGAGATGGCCTCATGTTTGGCCTCAAGTGTAGGTCATTTTCTTGACATTGAAGTTACTGAAATACAGACTGTATCAATGTGACTTTCCTTCTCTGAAGTTAAAGTTGCTTTCTTCCAATTATTCTTCATGATTTCAATCTTACAAATTAGTTACCTTCTTTTTAAAATCAATATCCTAAGGTAACTATTCACCATTTATGTGGGATGCAAGCTTTTGGTGTGTCTCTGTACAAATATGCATTTCATATTAGGCTGTCGCTGCAAAATAACTCCTGTAAGAACTAGCATTATCATGTGTATTTCCCTTTCATTCCTCCTTCGGCATGTGTAGAAATGCAAATTTTAACACTGTAGTAAAGATAAAAGTAGATAAGGTTTTCCCTTTCAGAAGCTTCCATGTGTTATTTATAGTGTTTGCCCTTTCATTCACTTTTAAAATAAAATTAAAGGATGTTATACTCAGTGGAACAGATTATTGACCAAATTTTTAAACAGTAAGGTTTTAAAAAGCCAACAGAAGAACTATAGAAGAATCTCTCTTCAAAATAATTGCTAAAGGTAAGTAAATTATTTGTTTGCCATATACAGTTCTTCCAATGAAATGCCAGATCATCATCATGACCTTTCAGAACATTATTGCTAGCAGGGATTTTTGCAATTATTGGAAGCCATTGAAAATAATAACTTAGAGCACAATATTTTAGAATGTAGCCTAGATTTGATTATATTTTTGTACTTGAACAATATGATCTGATATCACCTTACTGCTTGCATGAAATCTTAACAGCTTTCACCGAAGAAAGTAAGCAACCTTATTCCATTCTGTGGAAGTTAGATAGACTTTATAGTACATCATACTCTGGGAAAAAAAGACATTTTTAGCATTAGTAAAAATAGTAAATACCAAAGATGCATTTGCTTTAGGAAGTTACAGTAAAATGCTTTACTTAGATTTTAAAACAAATTGAAAGAGGCTTGAACGTTAAATAAAAATTATGCTGGATCAGACCAAAGGCTTACTTAACCCAGAAACTACTTTTTCAAGAGAAGGTGCAAGGAAAAGAATAATGGGTATTATCAGTTGGAGTTTGTTTTTTCATGGAAATTTAATGATGGGAAGAGCTGATTTCTGCCTGGTAGTAAAAGGCAAAACGTAAAAGTTTGAACAAGTCTCTTCACAGTTAGCTTAATTCTTTCCTTTTGCTATAAAAAGTGTTACACTGTTCTAAATTGTTCTTTGGAGTATCATCACATATGTGCAGCACTCTGAATATATTAACTGTTCAAAAGAGAGATGGCCATAATGGGGGGGGGGGTGTTTATAGATGCAATGATTCATTTATTCAAGTGAAACTCTGATCACTTACTAATAAAAATAAATAATAATTGCTTATTAATGGAATTTACTACTCATTCTTTGTATAGAAAAGTCCTGTTTTGTCTTGATTATACATTACTTATACCATTATTGTTATTATTTCATTACTATAATGGGCAATAGCATTTCTGCAGGTTATGGCTTGGCAGTCTAAATTGCATTCTAGTAATCCTGTACATATTGTAAACTTACACAGAACCTACAGCAACAATAAAATGTAGCTTGAAGAGGACAAAAGGCTGCTAATTAACACTTCTAGAAGAAAAAATGCGTAGCTCATTGTACATGAGTACACCTATTAACATGTGAAGAGGGTACATTGTGAATACACATGTCTTTATAATTGTATACAGAAGACAATATTCATGAAGCAGTAATGCCATTCTCCCACATTTTTAATAGCTGAAATAGCTTGTTTTGCTTGCAGCTTAAACAAGCAAATTATGTTTGTCAATTTGGTGCACAGATACATCTCGAAGACGTACGTTAGGTATACATGGCTGTCCCCTTCCAAGCACTTTCTTCAACAGTAAGAAGGTGCTTATTTCTTCCTTATCCAGACAACATCCCTCATACTAGATGATTTTTTTTTCAGTTGCAATGACAAAATATAGTTTATGAATTAGACAAAGAAGGATCTAAGGTCATTCCAATAGCTCCAATAGCAGAAATTAAAGCAATGGTATCTCCCATTTTATGTCTGGAAGAAGTGAAATAGACAACCTGATGTGGAGAGTCAGCTTGATTTGATGTCTGTGACATCTTAACAGATTAGCAAGGTAATTGTTGCCAAACTTGAAGACCTAGTTGTAAGGCAACAATTATCTTGACCTGAGGATCCCCAAAGTCATGATTCACTGTCTAATCTCCAGCACCCAGAAGTAGTAGTATGAACCCCATCAGTTGATCTTATACCTACTTGGGATACCCAGGAATCAATGCCACATGGCTCTAAGAAGAACTCAATTTTGGAACAGGTACTTCAGGCTGAGCATTTTGACCCCATTGAGAAAATCGTCAGGATAAGATGTAGCACGTGTTTTCTATCTTTCTGCCACTGTTGCTTCAAGCCCATTTCCCTGCTTTCAAGACTATAACCCTACCCTATTATTAGGTGGAATGAAGCATGGTGCAAATGCCATATCTGATATTTCATTTGCAATTCTCCCTGTAATATCCCTCATATTACAATTAATGCAATTCTAAAACAAATGTCCTGAAGTTTCTCAAAAGTCTTCTAAAGAGAATTCTGCTTTTCTTATTTTCAGTATGCTTGAGCATTTATTTCAAATTTCTAGTGCTGATATTTTTGAGCTTTCATATCTGGAGATAATGGAAGAGACTACTACTAGTAGTGATGTTTTCTGCTAACAGCTCTATAGCCTTCCTGGCTGTCCAGATTTTAAAAAGTGCATGGAGGCAGTTACTTTGTGATGCCACCCCTTGATAAATTAATATAGCTACAATTACAGTATGGAAAATCTGCCTTTTTCTTTCAATGTTTGGAACAAGTGAGAACATAGTAAGTCACTTTTTGGAGCTTCCAATTGTAATCCAGATCTTTGCCCTTCCCCTTTTGAGGCTGTGAATTATTATGTTTGTCAATTTGGTGCACAGATACATCTCGGAGATGTACGTTAGGTATACATGGCTGTCCCCCTCCAAGCATTTTCTTCAACAGTAAGAAAGTGCTTATTTCCTCCCTATCCAGACAACATCCTCGTCCTAGATGAATTTT
>JANHGD010001552.1:330737-342640 GCA_027560375.1 Imantodes cenchoa
ATAATGATCAGAATTATAATTAAAACACATTGTGCAGAGAAGTCAAGAAAGGGCATGTAACATCACAAGATACTGCAATGGAAGTATAAAAAAGTGGGTTATGTGTCATGATATTATCATTGTGGCATTGTTGTGGTTAGGAATGGCGACCTAAAAGCACAAGTGCATGCAAGGCATATTGCCAATGATTAGGGCTGCAGTAAGAGAATTTTTTTTAAATGTCTATTTCTGTTTACCTGCAATATATTCTGCTTGTATAAATCGAGTCCTACAATTTCTTAGCTCCTTTCTAAGATTGCATTTATGGGCAATTGGGAATCCTATGTACCTGGAGTTATACCTAGCATGACTTCTGCTATGGACAAAACCTTGGTGAAACTAGCAAGGCCAAATGAAAGAGACATGGAAGTGAACGCAGTTGTCCGAATTTCTCTCTCAAAGTTTAGGAATGCAAGGAAATTGGAGGTAACATGGAGCAAGCAGCAAGATACAACTCAAGAGCAAATGGGAATAACTTGACTACATCAAAATTAGAAAGCAATAATTGCTGAAACTAGATACTCTAGCTCCCTGTTCAGCTGGTACATGAATTTTAATTCTTTCATATTATTTTTTTCTCTTATTTACCTCAGCTGCCTTACCTTATCTTTTAATAGATTTGATTAAAAGCAGAATACCGGATCTATTGGATTCGTAACTATAATGCTAAAGCATAAATGAATGATCAAAGGCCTGTTTGTGTTTCCCAAAGAAATCATAGGTCTTGCAAAATCTTAAGCATTGGTTCCAATTAATTATTTTTATAATTATTGCCACTGTTACAGATATGAATCAATGATTGAAAAATGGTGCCTACCGCAGTGAAATGATGCTTGACTCTTCAAAGGGATTTGGATATAATCATACTGTATGTAAATGGAATGACTCGGTCTATTCAGCAGTTTCCAAGACTGAATAGTTTAAAATATAAATTTTAAAAAAATCTAAAATGCTAATAGTAGTATAGTAATAATAAAATAAATAAATATGTGGTTTTTTATTAAATTCTAAGATTTCATAGAAATGAACCTAAATGAAGTAGCAGCATCATTGCAATCCTAAGGCCACTTCTTCTCCCATTCAACCCCCAGCATTCCAAGACAGCATATGGCTATGCAGAGTGGGAATTCTGAGAAGTGCAATTTCACCACATCTAAAAAAAAGGTTATGCACTCTTGCATAACCTCCTTGGAAGACTAGCAGCTTACTGCAAGTAGACATGAATTAGTGGAGGCATTTCTTTCATATGCAAGGTTTGGAGATGAGAAAAAAGGTGCTGAATGCTTCCTTTATAATTAGGTGACTAGATGTCTTCATCTCCTTTCTTTGCTCGGTTCTAATTTCTGTACAAACAATGATTGATTTGCTTGTTTTCTTAATCTCACCTATGTTCCCATGTTATTTAATGGCATAAAGTAAAACTTGCCAATAGGTTGGTACAGTTATATAGCTGGCCAACCCTCAATGATCCTTCATCACTCTATTTTGGGGGTAAATGGTGATATTCCATGGAGCAAAATTAGAGTCAATCATGTGGATCAGAAGACAACACCATTACGTCTTCTTTTCACATGCCACATACCATTCACTGCCAACTCCTGATTTCCACCCTGATAGTTTTGAAGCACCATGGGATAATATAAAGGATGCATTTCTTGCACAACCATCATTATTAAAATATACGGTAATCTAAGTAAATTAAAGCAGTACTCCAAAATATATTCACTTGGGGGTAAGTCTCAGTGAACTCAAAGAGATTTTGTATTAGACATTCTGTGTAAAATGGGCTGATGATGGTCCTTCACACATGTAAACTAGAATATTCAGAATGATCCAGGAGCCAAAAATAGATATAAAGTAATATAAGTCAACTTTATATGATATAAGCACAAGGTTGGAAATGGAAAACAGTGAACAGCTTAAAAACCAAGTAAACAGTATACTAGAAACCTTGTACTGGACATAGGTCTTTAATGGACAAGGAATTCCAACTGAGAAAAGTTTGTCTCTTGTTAAAATACACCTGACAAAGTTGGCAATCATTTTCTGGAGTTGTTTATAATTAATTTTTTAAAATAAAGTTAAAATAATCATTATAACTCTGTTCAAAGACATTACTATACCATATACTAGTGGATATAATTTTAGTAAACTAAATAATGGCACATAAGAAATTTCAACCATTAAATTTGGTATTCTAGCTAGAGAATAATTCAATTTTTCATAGTCTAAATGCCTGTTCTTTACCATAGCTTCAGGGTCACTGCTTCTAAACATTTCTTATACAGTCTTTAAATTCAATAAAATCACAACCAAAGGAAATTGCTGTCAACAGAATCTGCAGTATCACTTACCATGCAAAGCTTCAAAGCCACAACACAAAAGGCAGAAAGCCACAATACTTATTTTCATATTCACGAACCTAGATGCTGAAATTAATGTTTTGTATTGTCAAGGAACAAAGTTTTATATTGAAAAAAAGATGGTGCTTCTCTCTTGTTTTAGATTCTCAGCAGTAGAAAAGATCACTGTTTTTGTTTAAAAATTGCTCTGTTCTTTGTTTAAATTCCACATGTAGAAATACCTATACGTCACCATGAAAGGTGTGATATGTCTAAAGTGTTGGATTTCCCCAGTTCAGTTCTTGCTTATTTCACTGAAAAGATAGTCCTTTTCCTGTCTCAGTTTATTTCAATGAATCAGAATTTGAAACTAGTTCCAGTTTAATCTGAGCCGACAGACGTCAAGCTGATGACAATATTTGTTACGCTGAACTTTTTCTTCACAATAATGCTATAGTTAGAAAATAGAGGCTGGGCTGAAAAAGGAAACATTAGGACTAGTGTCTTGGAAACACTCTGACACACTAGCCCTAATCATTAGAGGTCAGTGGTCTGTAAATTATTTTGACTTTATTCATTCATGTCAAGATTTAGTGGGGTTTTTTGCTATATTTGTTTGGAAATCCATAGAATATTTTTTTAGTTTTATACAATATTTAAGATTTGAATTAGAAAGAGCAAAAAGGACCCCAGCACAGTGCAACAGAGTGAGCCCCAACTGTATAGTTATGCTGGCCATATGACCACAGAAGCATCTCCGGACAACTCTGGCTCCCTTGGCTAAGAAACGGAGATGAGCACCAACCCCTAGAGACAGACACAACTGGACAGGAAAAAACTTTAACTTTACCTTTAGAAAGAACAGAACTCTATTCCTGGCTCTTTTTGATATACTTCAATAAATTGGACATTTCCCTGGATTTCCATAAGCAGCTCTTGTTTTCTCTTCCAAAAAACATTTTAAAATTTGTTTTTCTTAGGGTAAAGCATGATAGCAATGTTAACCTCCTCCCACCCCCCGAGAGTTACCAAGTTTCCTTTATACCAAAGAGAATTGGTTTGCCGTGCAATGGAAACAAGGCCTATCAACATCCGAAAGTGAGCAGATGAGGTCTTCATATAAGAAAGTTTAGGAAAAAATAAGGTCCAAATACAAACCAGGTCTAAGTATAAATATTCAATCATGGGGAATGAGGCAAGTTTTCTGGCAGCTGATAATCAGAATACACAAAGTCAAGACAATTTTTTTTCCAGTTCTTGTTCATCTCCACAAACCACTTTCATATAATAGGCTTCAAGCTCACGCTCTAAACCAGATGGACTGCATTGACCCAATTAAGGCTGATGGTCTACCCAAGAGCCATAGTGATTTGTGAATCAATCACTCTCCCTCAGTCTTGAACATATGTGTCCTTCGGTCTTCTTTTGACCCCGAATTGCTGTTGGCCTTTGGATTTGGACACTCAGGAATCATTTCTATGCTTGCCATCTGGGCTGTAACTCCTTGTCCCAGTCAATCTCCAAGGACTCCTATGGATAAGGCTTCAGTGGGAGACATGGTGCGTGTGCCAGAGGTGGTTCTTTTGGCCTTTTTTTTTTTTTTTGGAAACAAATCCCATATCCGTTTCTGCAATAGCAAGGAAAACTGAAAAGAGGTCAGGAGGTATAGTTGCTCATCTTCTAAATTTCTCATTGTCAATTCTTCTTAGGTTCTTTAATGATCCTCTCCTTTGGTTGTAATTTGAAGCCTCCTTGTGAATTGATCCAATTATCACTACCTTCAATTTTCTTGAAATATGTAAGGCACATAGAAGTAAAGAGGTCACTAGGAAAGAACAGAAATACAAGAAATTCTAATGTGTTTAATTTGGGAAATTAACTTTTAAAAGTAATTTAACAATAAACAAAATGAAAAAAAAGGAATTCACAAAAGAAACAGAGATAAGAGATAAGAAGCAAAAGGGAAATATAGCAGAATCTGGCTTACAACAACAATATTCAATATACTTTTCTATCTGAATGAACTATCTTTGCACCTAACATATCAATTCTTGGTGTCATACATTGCCTTTTGTTGTTCAAAATTCTCATATCAGATCTATCTAATCACAACTTCCTTGATCTTCCACTTTCTCACAACCCATTTACTTTGTCTTTCTATATTTATTTTTAAAAATTGAATCTCATTCATTCTTTCTCAGTGTCCAAATCACCTCAATGTATTTCTTTTGTATTGATCTCTCACTTCTTTATTCAATCCTCATTCATTCTGCACCCATTCATTCCTAAACAATATTCTCTTATTGTATCAAGAAGTGATCATTCCCAATGAATTCAGATTACTGAACAACACATTTCATTTCTTTGTTTTACATCCCACTGTTGTAAAAAAAAAACTACTCTTAATAGTTTGTAAGTTATATAGAAAGAAAAACATTCATTATACATCTAATAAAAGCTAGTGAAATATATAAGTCTGTCTCTGTCTGTCTGTCTGTCTGTCTGTCTGTCTGTCTGTCTATCTGTCTGTCTATCTGTCTATCTATCTATATTTCAGTTCCAATGGACCTTTGAAAATCAGATTATTTTCAGTCAAATTTCAAGTCAAGCCATAGCATGGAGATTAATTTACTGCACATGGCTTATGGCAGAGCTGGAGTTGTGGCAGAATTTGGAGACACCGGTCCAACTAGTGGTCTTTGATCTCTCAACAGCTTTTGATACCACTGATTATATTATCCTTCTGGATCAGCTACAAAGGGATTGAGATCAAAGGCATAGTCCTGTGGTATTTCTCTTTCTGGTTCCAATCATTGTTTGGGAGTGGGGAAAATAAAGTCTGAAGCCTCTTACTTATGGGGTAGAATGGTGTTCAACACTCTCACACTTCCTATTTAACATCTATCTGAATCTGCAGGAAGAATCTTCCCATGACACAGAATCAGGTGTCATTAGTATGCCAATGATAGCTGTATAGCTCAGGGGTCTGCAACCCGCGGCTCTGGAGCCACATGTGGCTCTTTCATCCCTCTGCTGCAGCTCACTGTCGCTCAAAATATGTGACACCCACCGGCATGTGATTTATTGAGGTTTTTGACCCTCCTTTTTTTCAGAGTTCAAAATGTTTTTGTTGCATGCAGAAATAAAAATGTGTTTTCTATGTAGCAGGTCATTGATTTCATAAATGCAACACACTATAGTTTTTTAATACATAGCATAAAGGTTTTTAAAAAACTATATACCTAATGTTATCTTCATTTTAGATGTCAAAATGGTTTTGTGGCTCCCGGTGTTTTCTTTTCTGTGGGAAATGGGTCCAAATGGCTCTTTGCGTGTTAAGGTTGCCAACCCCTGGTCTAGAATGTATAGAGTCTCCTGCTTGAGCAGAGAGTTGAACTAGAGGACCTCCAACATCCCTTCCCACCCTATTAATCTAGCAAACAAAGAAATTTTGAAGTAATTGCCTTTGGTCCTCTCCTAGTGCCTCAAGAATAATTTCATTTTGCCAGCACCACAGTGATGCAACAAAAAACGTCCTGTATTTACATGTGAAAGATTAGAATTAATAGATAGGGACTGGAAGTTCATTAACAGAACAACAACACCAAAAATTGCGCTACCAACTGAAAGTATCAAATGACAAAAGTGCGCTGTATTTTCACATTTGATTTTTAATGCCTAGTCAGAGGTAGCATTTAGGGAGAAGTAGAATTTAGCGAGAACTAGAGTAATAGACCAGCAGATGCTGCTACTATCAAAACTGATTAATTGTTCAGAAATAGCAGTTTAACCCTCTTTTTATATCTTTCTGTAAAAGCATCCCCCCCCATAATATACAATGCTTTGTTTGTGTGTTATATAGTTAATTATATCTTCTAAAACCAGTTTTAAAAGGAAATGAAATGTGTAATTACCCAATGTTTCCATGGTAACAAAGTTTGTCCATGTGTTAGGGTTTACATGATTACGAAAAGTTTCTTGAATTTCATTCCATTGTTACAGGGAAGAAAAATGAAAACTCAGATCGTCAGAACATATACAGATTTTGTGAAAGAGCGAGCGAGCGAGAGAGAAGTTATGCATCTTATAAAAGGCAAAGCTAAATCACATCCAGCAAACTAACTTGTTATCTGTCTGAAGATCAGAAAGGGAAAGAGATGGGAAATAAACTGAAAAATTCAGCCGGTTTCATTAGGATTCTAATTAGTGTATTGGGTTCCTTTCCTTTCCTTTCCTTTCCTTTCCTTTCCTTTCCTTTCCTTTCCTTTCCTTTCCTCCTTCCCTTCCCCTTCCCTTTTTCCTTTACACCTCCCCTTTCCCTTTTCCTCCCTCCCTCCCTCTTTCCCCCTCTTTCTTTCCCCCTTTCCTTCTTTTTGCTAGAATGTACTGGACTCGCTGGTACTAATTAGAAAGCAAATCAATAGAATCAAGCAAATAGAAGTTTCCCTTTAACTGTTGGTCTGATCTGCTCAGCACACGGGGATCACAGCTAAGGGCAGGCCTCTCTTTGCTTCATAAGGTGTTGTCCTGGAAACCATTCGGATGCAGTCAATAATAGGGCAGATACTGAGACACAGAGTGCAGCCTGTACAACTGTCAGTAACAGTGGGCAGGTGGGTTTCTGGATCAAATTGTATAGCCTGGAAAGCAGAAATAAACAGCATTGATGTCACTCACAGAAAAGGTCAAAAACAACCCCATTTTTAGCATCTACATTTCCTGTAGTTGAGGCGCTTGGAGAAATCTTTGTTTGGTACCGCATTGCAGCTACAGTAACAGTTTCAATTGCTAGGAAAATAACATTTTCTAAAAATATGTGAAATATTGAGGTAAATTGGGCTCTGGTAGATATCTCTTTTCTTCCTTTTGTCTTTATTCTCCTCCTTATGTACTCAGTGAAGTTACGAAGAAACAAGTTCAGCGCAAGTTGGTCAAGTTTCATAAAAATATGTGTGCCTTTGAAAAGTGAATTACTCACAGCATACTGATGTACTGGCATTATTACAACACAAAGGTTCCACACTGGTGGGGATAGTGGGAAAAGCCATTCCTCCCCTTTCCTCATTATTGCTGCTGTCATTATTTTACATATGTCAGTGGTGGTGTGCTGCTGGTTCGGACTGGTTCTTTAGAACCGGTAGAGGCAATTTACTGCCTCTCGCAGAACCAGCAGCAATGACTGGCAGTCCACACTGCCAAACTGGTCTTCTGGTCTCTGCGGCTTGCAAAAAAATCCTCTGTGCATGCGCAAAGGCTTCTACGCATGCTCAGAGGGTCATTTCCGGGTGTTTTGCTCGACGTGACGGGGGCGCGCCAACGATGCGAACAGGTAGGGAAGGTATGCAGAACCCACCCCTGACATATATGATATATAAAAGCATTTATAACACTAAGTCAGTCAGTCAGTAAAAGATGAATTTTCTTATCATAGGCTTGAGCTGGGCAAATATGTTCCATGTGTGCGAGCAATGTAACGAGAAAGGGCTGCGCAAACACATGGATGCATCAACAGCCTAGAAATGTTTTCTGAGTAGCCTTGGACATCTTGAAGAAGACACAGCTGCTTTAAGAAGCAAAAAAAGTGTTTTGCTTGTGCTCCTACAGATATTGTAGAATCTCTTTCAAAGGGTTTGTGCAGGCTTTATTTTTATTTATTTATTTTTTTGCTATGCCTTTCCGTAAGTATTAGCTCCTAGAAACTGCCTGGACAAGTTTCTGCATTTTTCTTGGCAAAATTTCAGAAGTGGTTTGCCATTACCTGCTTCCTAGAGCTGGAAGGGTATGACTGGCTCAAGGTCACAATCTCCTGGTTTCTAGCCTGCTACCTTAACTACTACGCTAAAGTGCGTAGGCTATAAGATATCCTAAATCTAACTTGCTTTCTGATGTAGGTAACACTACAAGTTGTAAACTGGAGTCAATATTACCAACAATGAATTTTCTTGCATAATGTATATCTTTTCAAAATGCCTACAGGAACTCTTTCAAAATCTTCAATGTTCACTTAAAGCCATGCCATGTCAGTTTTTGGTGGCCTGCTTCTGTAAACCCAAAGACTGCAGTTTACTTTTCAAAAGGTTTATTTACTTCATGTGTTCGTGTAGGCCGAGGGAATGTGCTTCCCAATGCAGCAGTTTTTATTCTTCTTACATGGGGTTGGAACAGCTCCAGTGGGCTACTTGCCTAGTTTGCTGCAGACAAAGGTGAGAGGACAAATAGCTCATAGATCTTCCTTAAAGATGGAAGCACCAATTTAAATGCTTCCTATGGTAGTTTCCTGCTAAACTAACCATGTTATCGCAGACCACATACTGGCTCCAGAAACCTGCAGGTAAATCCAGAAACAGCACAAGCAATTTGAACAGAAGGCTGGGTGTTCAGGCATATCACTCATCTCTTTACCATGAACAGAGAAAAAATTAACAAAATACAAAGGAATCTCCAGAGCAGCCCTTTTAACGAAGAATCCTCAAGGCTCGCCATTTGTTGGGTGAATGATGTAGGCGGTGAATAATGAGAGAGAAGCTAAGTACAAAGATTACAACTTGAAATGGACCGGTGAGTCTTCCCTCGTGGCTAGTATCCTGAATACCCCTGTTAATCAACAAATTATTCTTTTCCAGCAATCTGTGCCCACAGCTCAAGGCCTCGGCTGGAAAATGCAACTAACGGCCACCATTTCATGATAGTCCTATTCCATTGCTAAAAATAAAACAGCACCAGAACATTATTGCTGTTGCAAGCAAACTAAATTATTTCAGCGCTGTCACTATAACATATTATAGTACACTTTTATTAGGCTATGATATCTTTGATAGCAGCACTCTCCAAGAAAAAACTCAACGCTGGTGTGTGTGGTTTTTTAATCATTGATTCCCAGAGGGTTTTTTAATTTTATTTTTTGTTTTGTTTCGTACATCTTTTTTTAAAGTGCGTCTTTATTTGCATGAATTTTTTTCTTGGCAATATTTATGTGGACTGAAGGCTTGAGCAGACTTCAGACTGCACATGCATCTGTCATTCAGGGACAGTTGCATAGGGGTTCCTTTTATACGATAGTGAATTTTAATGTTTCCTGCTTGGGTCTGCCTTGCTTCCCCCCACCTCTCAGCAGGAAGTCAGAACCAATCAGCACGCAGGGCGCACACCTCCACACAGTGCACAGTTGAGATCTGGGGAGGGATTGCACCAGCCCATCTGCAGCCTCCGCTTATTTTATCGACCCCTTTGCGGCATAGGAATGCGGTGACCGCTATGGGCAGTTGCAGGGAACTCTAAATCAGCCCTGTTTTATTCCATGCCTCTATTCTTCCGTGATCTTTGATAATCTAAAAATGAACTTTGCAAAAAAACCATAATTTTTTGGTGCTTGTGGATATTGTGTGGAATATTTGCCTTGCAAAGACATTAGATGATTGATGCCACAGCAATCATGAGGTTATGCCAGTGCAAGCAGAATCGCACTAAGAGGATGGATGGATGGATGGATGGATGGATGGATGGATAGATGGATGGATGGATGGAAGGAAGGAAGGAAGGAAGGAAGGAAGGAAGGAGGACATCCTTGCTTCTTAGGGAAGTTTCAGGGCAACTTCTGAAAAATGGGAGTTAACTCATATTTGAAATTAGAATTAAAACTTGATTCCCCATTACAATGCTGAATTCTAGTATTATTTTTTTTACTTTAAAAATTATTTGTGTGTCTAGTACATTTCTGCTGAATTAATCTTTTCTATCTACAATAAAAGAAATATTAAGTATTAATCTAAATATTTTGGACACAATTCCTGAGGATTGACTCTGGGGCCTTGGCAAGTCTACTCCAGGTTGTCTGGACTAGTAAATGCAAGAACATAAACATGAGATGAAATGGGGAGGGGTGGCGAAGCCCTGTTCTGAGGCCATTTATTTCTTATTTTCACTAAGCATTCTAGGCTGAAATAGTTGGCTACCCATCCAAATCTTTCTAATGTGATATATTTCTTAAAATATGCGCACCCCTTGTCAAAGCAGGCAGCCTTTATTAGTTTGGCTCTGGACATGATACACTTTAATCAAGTGGAATAGATCAAAGAGAACAATTTGTTAAATGCACGAAATGTGAATGTGGATTTTCTTTATTAGTTCAGATTGGTGTCTGCACCACTCCTCCCAGCCTTGTTTTTCTCAACATCACCTTAGTATATTTGTTTAATTTGTAAGGGATCATGAATGTATAATTTATCTAAGCTCATAGCGTGTGGATTCCCAGCAGAAGTCTGAAATATTTGAGAACCATTTTTCAATTATCCCTAACCAATTCATGTTTCATGTATTTCCCAATGACAGTGTACTGTCATAGAATAGAATAGAATTCTTTATTGGCCAAGTGTGATTGGACCAGAGGTTCGCCCAGTGCGCATGCACCCACTTCAGCCACGCGTGCAGCCTTCTGGGCATGCATGTGGCCTTTCGCACATACACTTTGCTCACATGTGTGGCTTGCACGCATGTGCACGGCTTGAAAACGTGGTTAAATAGAACCCACAGGTCACTACTACCCGTTCACCCGCATCCACAGGTCACTACTACCCGTTCACCTGAACCGGTCTGAACCAGCTGAATGCCACCTCTGGATTGGACAAACAAGGAAATTGGAGTCAGTTTTAGGAGACTTGGTTGTTGGTTGTTGTATCTGAGATGGAGAGAGTGGTGATAGTTGACAGTGGCTTCCTCTCAAACCTACAGTAAAAAACATGTACTGCTTGTTCTCTGGCATTTCCTTTCCTTTATTATTTTATGAAGAATCACTTTAAGCTTACAAAATTATAGGAATCCAGTAATTCCTATTGAAAGCAACAAGAATGCAGATTACTGAACTCTATTCTGCCAGATGCAATTGTGTCCTCCAGAAATTTTTGTTGTTATAATATGTCAAGGAGGCAGAATACATTTTTGTGTGGGCAAAACAAACCTTGGAAATTCATTATGTTCAACAACAGCAACATTAAATTGCCTTGTTGAGTGTTTCATTGTTATTTCTGTTTGTCTATATATGGTGACCCGAACTCATCTTGTTTAACTTAATAAATAAAATTAACTTCCTGCATTATTTATTAAATGAAGCCTTTGTGTTATTTATTAAGTTTCTAACATATTTTATTTCAACACCATCTCTTTTGAGCTTCTTGGTAGGTTCATTGGAAATTTTAGTTACTATTGTTGAGTCCAATATTAAATTATAACTTTCAATCTAACATTTTATTCCTTTATATTAAGTAAATTCTTGTTCATCTATATGTTTGCATTTCTGTATGGGTCTCTTAATTGTATGTGCACATCTGTACTGTGTGCAAATTATATGTTACATATGAATCAGTATACTGTATATTAAACTGGGGTTATCCTACTATCAGTTAGGAGTTAAAGAGATTTCTTAGATCCCAATGTGCGGGGGTCGCTCGGCATTTTGGGGAGCGGCTGCAGCATTAGAGGCAGTTGGGATGGCAATAGGCCTCCCGCCTACACGCCTTGTGCGGAGAT
>JANHGD010001552.1:404987-417016 GCA_027560375.1 Imantodes cenchoa
TTTTATGGTTGGGGGTCACCACAACATGAGGAACTGTATTAAAGGGTCGCAGCATTAGGAAGGTTGAGAACCACTGATATACATATACTGACATACATCAGGATTAAGCCACTAGACAGAATGAATGATGAAGCATGGGTTGCAGGGGAAAGTGACAGCTACAAAAGGGCTTGAGAATAAAATGCAGGGAGAGACATGGTTACAAAGGAGGCTGGCTGGAGAGAAGAACATTGCAGTCCATGGGGAGGCGGGGAGGGGGTTGTTGTTAAACAATTACATTTTGAAGTCCCTATGTAAATTTCTGTTCTTTTTGAATATGCATAATGATGTTGTAAGGTATGCTGCTTTGGGGTACAATGTCATAACCATTGTGCCTACCATCCCTGTCTTACTGTCCTATTGTCCAATTTTACCTATACCTACTATGCTTTTGTTTATGTTTATACCAATACCTGCTATCTTCTACATGTTTTGACAAATAAATAAATAAAATAAAATAACTCCAGATTTAATGGCCACCTCTGGAGAGAGGGCATTTCTTTGCCTGTCCCCCTCTACCTGCTCCCAGCCTTGTCTGATCGCATCCCAATGTTAGCCAACTTTGCCTCCAGGATAATGAGCTTCAGATGCAAACATGGCAGAACCCAAGTTGTCACAAACTTGCCAAAAGCTTTGTTCTCCAAGTGAACTGCGGAGGAATCGAAAGAATCTAAATTGTGCTTTGTGTTATCAGAAACAAAAAAAAGAGACACCATCCCCCCACAAAGCTGCCAGGCATAGCATGGTATGATCATTGAAGCTAGCTATCTCAGTCTGTGGCTCTGGCAATATCATAGCAGCTGAAGTTTTGCCTGCCAGGGCTAGGATAATAACAGCATTTTCATCATCTGTATCTGAAAAATACCGTGGAGGAGAAATGGCTGGCTATTGCAATAGAATCATGGTACTTTCCTCTGGCTGTTTCTTCTCTTATCTCACCTGACTGGTGATCCATGGGGCATTGGATGATAAGCAGCCCCATCAATCAGCATCCCCTTCAGACCTTATCAAACGGCACCCTTGGAATCACGGCATGAATTTTAATCCAGGGTTCTGGTGGCTAAGAGAACTCATTTATCCTGGAATTTTTTTGGTCATTGTCAGAGGAAAATAGACCCACTAGCTTCCCAGTTTTCAGCTGAGTGGGCTGCAGGTCAGCTTTCTCCTGGCCCAGCACAGCAGTAGAGCAAATAGTAATATGAGCCATTTCAGGGAAGTCTTGCAGAATCAGAGGAAATGGGATTCTGCTATTGGTCGCATAGAGGAAGAACATCTCATAGGAGAACTGTAAACATAGGGTTCATTCAAGGATATCATTAGCAAGGGATAGGAAGAGATAACCAGTCGATGTTAGATACTGTTTTTCTTTGAAAATGCTAGAAACAACTTAAGTGAAGATACTATATTTGAATTACACCTGCAATTATCTTTCCTAAACGTTTTAAAGCTTCAGTATTGATTGTTACTATTGTATAAGTCAAAGTAGTCGTTTGGGACTCTAAAATCAAGCTGTATGCATGAATTGTGTACAAGCATCCTCCAAACTTTCTACAACTCTGATCCTCTTTATATATAATTTTTACTATGCATGTGCACCTGTGTTAATATACTGCAATTTGTTTCACTGCTGCTAAGTTGCTTTCCTGACGTCAGGCAAAAGGATTCAATCGAGCAAAAGATTTTACTTTGAATTGCTTTGTATGATTCTTTAATTTTGTTCTGCTTTAATATGAAGTTAGATTTGGTATCCCAGTATTACTACTAGTGGTAATAGTAGTGTTATTATTTAGCATCTTTAGTTTATGGCTAGCAGAGAGTGTACAACTTTGAACAGCAACCGTTTACTTTCTAAAGCAACTCTTTTTATATTTGTCAACAGATGGTGCTCTTACTCCACAGTGAGGGTAAGAATTGGTGACATTTTCTGACTATTATCCTCCTGAGGATGCTACCAAGAATTCACCATGTGTTTCAGAGAAATGGCTCTCTGCATCCATGGCTGAGGCAATCCCATCTTGCTGATTTGTATTTGGTGCAAATCTTTCCAAAATTAAGTTTTCATAAATGCACCTGATTAAATCTATTGTGCACTGAAATTAAAGTTTAATTAAATTTAGTATGAAATCTAAATATAAAGCTCCCAACTCAAATCTCAGTTTAATGCTGATCTCATTAGATATTATATGTTTCAACATAGTTTCATAGTACATAGTTATAGCGAGGGGTTCCAGAATCACTGAGCTGGTGCATATGAAGTATTCTAATAATTTGGGTAAAGCTTTCCATAGAATCATACTGATTTCTGGGTACACTTGTTCAGTGCATAATCAACCAATAACTGTAATGTATAAGTAAAGATATAGATCTTTTGATCTAATCTTTTTTTTTTAATGGGGTGAGGGTTAGAGATCCAGAGTTAACTTTATTTTAACCTATCCACCTTCTTGAGGGTTTTTCAAGGTCAAGATTTCCCAGCCTTGGAAATAGCCTGTCCAGAAACTGGGTAGGGAAGTGGTCAGGAGAGGCAATCTGAACTGATTTCTCTCTAAAAAGCTATAGTCCTGTGACTGACTTCAGGAGAAATTTAAGAAACCATCGGATTGCAGGTTGGGTTACGTAAAATAAAGTTTAATAAAATCAACTTTTTAACTGGGGAGTACATAATCACGTTCAGACACTAAGAGAAATCCCTGAAATTCACTGGAAAATTATATTCTGATCCATGCATAAGTCTGGAATCAGAGCTGTTTGCACTGGAATTCATAAGGATCAATTTTTTCAAGCATAAATTTGTGAATGAAATTTGACTAGAAAAATCTAGTTCTTGCAATTTAGATCCGAAAGTTTGTTTAACTGGGCACCATTTTCCACTATGTAGTTGTAATGCCAGCATGAAATAACCCTCACTTCCACACAAATTATTTGGCAATACGTGCTATAACACAGCGTTAAGTATTCCATATAGCCATTTGGAACACAGTGCATCATATTCACATTTTGCCACACCGCATTGTGAATATTTCTAGACGGAAGGACTTTTGGCACAGAAGAGAGGGCATATTTCATGGCAGCTCAAGGAAAATAGAATTTTGGCAGGCGCATGCCACATCAGTGAGGCAGGGATTTTCATATAAGAAATCCCTGCTACTCCATTCAGACTTGAGCTCTTGGGATACATTTTAAAAGAAATTTTAAATGAAATGCAGGTTGAGCTGTTATGGAGAAAGTAGTGGAGAGCACATGAAGTCAGATGCTTTACATTCTGGTGCTTGGATCTGTCCAGGGCTGGAGCTTGAAAGTATAAAATTAGTGAAAAGGCAGAAGCAGCTGTTAGCATTCAGGCAGAAGCTGGATTTTGTTCAGGTAAAGTCCTATCAAAAGTAGAACTTGCTTCATCTGCTATATATTAACCAAATGCTCAGGGGCCTTGATTTTATGGACAAAGCAAAATAGGTGGCATAGATTTACTAGACTGTATATAAAGATCCTGATTACAGGGTGAATAACAAATCCATATTAATCTTTAAGATTAAATACAGTTCAGTTCCATTTCTTCAAAATATATTCCATAGTATATACTGTTCCCAGAGCAGAAACTGGGATCAGGAGAATAAAAAAATATATTTGTACGGCTTACCAGCCCACCTCAAATCTATTTAGAGAGAAGAAATAACAGAATAACAGAGTTGCAAAGACTTTGGAAGTCTTCTAGTCCAACCCCCTGCTTGAGCAGGATATCCTACATTGTTCTGGTCATATCTATCCAATCTCTTTTTAAAACTCTCCATTGTTGAAGCACCCACAGCCATTCCATTGATTAATTGTTCTCACTGTCAGGAAATTTCTTTTTAGTTCTAGGTTGGATTTCTCTTTCGTAAGGTTCCATTTGTTATATCTTGTCCTGCCCTCAGGTGCTTTGGAAAATAGATTGATCCCTTCTTCTTTGTGATAGCCTCTCAAATATTGGAAGACTGCTGTCATGTCACCACTAGTCTTTCTCTTCGTTAGACTAGACATATCCAGGTCTAGCAACCATTCACCATACCTTTTAGCCTCTAGTTCTCTAATCATCTGTGTTGCTCTTCTCTGTTCTCTTTCTAGAGACTCAATATCTTCTTTTAATATCACGGTGAGAAAAATTGAATGCATTATTTCAAGTGTGGTCTTACTAAAACAGTATATAGCGGCACTAATACTTCACATCTTCTTGATACCATTCCTCTGTTGATGCAGCCTAGGACTGCATTGGCTTTTTTGGAGCTTGCAGTACTTAAGTGGTTGTCTACTAGGACTCCTAGATCCTTATCCCAGTTGGAATGGAACATGGAAACTTGTCACAGGACAACTTGGCGCACCCCCCTGTGGCACTTCCCTTTGTGGGAAGTGGCCATCAACCACAGAGTCACAACAGGCCATGTCTCTGGACCTGGGTCTGGCCTCCCATGGGCATGGCCAGGCAATCATGTTGGAGCCCATCTGCTTTGCATCACTGTCTGCGGTGTCACCATCACAGCCTGCTGCCCACCAGGGAACTTTCCACTCAGGCTGCATTCTCCTTTTTTCCCTGTGGGCCCTCGTAGGAGGGTGAAATCCATGCCAGGCTCAGTATTGTGGACCTCTCCTTTGGCATGTTGTGCTGGACCCTGATGGTGCCTGGGCAGGGAGAAGGATAAGCATATACGGTGATTGCTGTCTGGCAACTATGGATAACTCCTGTTCAGCTTGCCTTCCATGCTAGAAAGCGAGGTGAGGATGTCTTCAGAGAAGGGAGGCAAATCCCCCTATGAAAGGTGAGTCTACTGCAGCATGCCAAAGGAGAGGTCTACAATACCAAGATTAGCATGGATGCCACCCTCCCAGGAGGACCCATGGAGAAAAAGAAATGGGCAGGATACATTTCTCATGTGTGGGCAACACAATGCTGAAACAGACATGAATATCACTCTCCCTTGAGGACCCAAGGGAAAAAGGAATGGCCAAATGCAGCCCAGGCAGAAGGTTTCCCCAGCAGATGGGCGGCAGGCAGGATATGCCTCTTGTGTGTGCAGTGATGGTGATACCACAGACAGCCATGTGGAGCAGCCATGCTCCAACTCAACCGACCAGCCAGGCCAAAGGAAGATAGGACCTGGATCCGTAGATGTGTCCCATTGTGACGCCATGGTCGATGGCTGCCTCCTGAGAAGGGATATGCTGTGGGGGGGGCATGGCAAGTTGTTTCATGGCAAGTTTCCCATGGCAATTTGTCCTACGCTGAGGTGGCTGTGGCAATATGGTGGCACTGAGGTGTCATAGATCCTTTCCCAGTTACTGTTGTCAACCCATGTGCCACATATTGTATACCTGTGTGTTTGTTTTTTATTGCCTACATGTAAAATTATTGCCTGTGAATTACATTTTATTAGATAAGATCCAGTGTTCAAGTCTGTCTAGATCCTTCTGGATCTTAAGCATATCATCTAAAGTGTTGGCTATTCCTCCTAGCTTGATGTCATTTGCAAATTGGATGAATTCCTTTTCTATGCTGTCATCTAAGTCATTTATGAAGATGTTGAAGAGTTTTGGCCTAAGGCAGAAATGTGGGTTACCCTACTAGGAAGAGCCGAGGTGGTGCAGTGGTTAGAGTGCAGTGCTGCAGGCTACTTCAACTGACTACTAGTTCAGCAGTTCAACTCTCACCAGCTCAAGGTTGACTCAGCCTTCCATCCTTCCGAGGTGGGTAAAATGAGGACCCAGATTGTTGGGTGCAATATGCTGATTCTGTAAACCGCTTAGAGAGGGCTGTAAAGCACTATGAAGCGGTATATAAGTCTAAGTGCTATTGCTATTGCTAGTCTGAAAACTGTACACAAAAAGAACCAATAAGATGACCAGATAGAAAGCAATTCCCTAAATTCATTGCTAAGATATTGGAGCCCAACATGAGCAAGGACTATTGAATGGTTTTGGGGTTGTTGGGGTTTTTTTTTGCCTTTGTATGCTTTTGATTATTCTTATCTGATATTTCTGTTGTTTTAAAATTAGTTTTGCTGCTTACATTGGTCTCAGTGAGATGTGCAGTATATAAATCAAATCAAATAATAAAAATGCATAGCCTGGTTTTGAGGTTCCTGGAAGTACCTGCTTTGCTTCTGTGGGAAATGTTGGTTGGCTAGATGGTCTTTTGATCTGATGCAGCCAAACTCTTTTCATGTCTTTATATAAACGATGAGTATTTCTCATCACTGAAAAATGTTTCAATCCTACTAAGAGCCCAAATAAAATATATTTATCTAGCCTAATATCAACTTGTGCATTGCTTTTCTACTCATGCTAACCTTAGTATTAGCAGAAAAATGTACGTTTGCTACCTTCCTTTTAATTTGTTTTTTTTCATGGCAGTAAAAGATGGTAAACTATCTGCTTGAAATTCTCATCTTTCATCAAATTTTCTCACATTACTTTATGTATCGTAAAATCAAGTGATTGCATTTTTGATAACCAGGGAGTGTCTATGTATATTACAAATGTCTTTCAATTCTTTTTCCTGGGAAGAGAGGATTAAAGAAAGCCAAAAACTAAACTTGTATTTTTTTTTAAAAACCCACCAATCTCTTTTTAAAACCAGACAGCTATTTCGAAGCAAAAATGATTTAAATAACTTATAATGAAGAAAGTTTCCTTTCTTTTGTAAAATACAGAGCGGAGTTAAAATACGGAGCATTATTACAGGTATAATTTTACCACTGCAGCTCCTAGGGAAGGTTTTTGCTTCGGCTTAATGGAGAAAGATGTCAGGCCTGAAAGATGGCTGGTCAAGAAGTCCAGGCCACCTAGACATCAACAGGTCTATCTATTTGGAAACTGTCTTAAAACACTGAGACTGAAAACACTAAGGAGAAGGGCACGGAGAGACCTAAAATGCAAGGAATTCTCTTTTTGGAGTCCATTCTGGATGAACTTTTATTGGCCTGCACTTTTGACAGACAGAGATCTGTAATGAACAATACTGAAAGCAAGAATTTTGAGGCCCGTACTCCAGGGGCCATATTTTTGTAAGCAGCAAGTCTATCAAAACTAGCTAGCAAAACAATTTTTCTGTCTTGGGACCTCAATTTAGTCACGGAGTGATTAACCTCTCATCCTTTTGAGCCTATTCCTTCAAAACTGCTATATTTTCTTTCTGTTAAAATTGCTTTTGGGCTCCATCAGCTTGGCTGTAAGAATTTGTGAACTCAATTTTGTGTCCACGAAAGAAGCGTATTTGTGATCTATAAAAGAAGAAAAGTTCTCTGACCCCTAAAGTCCTACAGGAATAAAGCAACACCTTCCCCCTTTCATACAGACAAGGCACGGTTCCTTCTGCTTGTCTTTTTGCCCAGATAATTTTCAAGTTTTGTAAGAGCAAAATGGATGGTGTTAGAACACTACGAAAAATCTCAGTTTCTGAAACGATTTCTTCATACTTCGAAGAAATGACTTTTGCTAAGATAGTCCAGACACTATTGTTGACCGGGAGGATTGCTTTAGAAAATGCATGGTTTTTTTTAAAAAAAAACCTTTTCAATATAATACCGATTATAGAGCTACAGAGCTGAAGATAAATCTATAAAATGTAGATGCTTCCTCCTATGTAACAGTTTTCCCCCTTCATCTTCCTCAACTGCAAAGCCAAAGTTGAGAAATAAATATTGATTAACATTGTCTTAGTAAAGGAACAGGATAAAACTGAGAATGAAATTAACATAAAGCAAATATGCTTAACTTTCACGCTGAATTTTCCTATTTCCTATTGCTCCCTTCCTCCTCTCCTCTCGTCTGTATGCCTCAAATCTATTCTAGAGTTTGCTCCAAATCAATTGACAAGATCTGGGATTGTGAAGCTTTTCATAATTCATTCTCCTGGCAAAACAGTGCTCAGCAGAAGGACACTAGTAGATCAAACTTTACAACATTCTAACATTTCCAATTTCACCATCAGTGAAAATTGCTTAAAAGCAGCAAGAGTTATGATGAACTGTTCAACAACATTTTCATTCAGCGAATAAATCCAGGATGGAAGAATGAATACATCATTAGAACCTCATTCATTTTTCAATATCCTAGACCTAACCAAAAGGGTGAATATATTTTCTCTAATACAACAAGTGAACATTCAAAGAATTCAATGGCTAAAACAGACCTAATTTCATTGTCAAATGAGTCTGTCTATCCGTCTGTCTGTCTGTCTGTCTGTCTGTCTGTCTGTCTATCTCAGGATCTTGCTGTCTCTATCTCTCACATAAAATATTTTGGGGTACTGTATTTTTCGGAGTATAAGACGCACATTTCAGAGGTGGAAAACAAGGAAAAAAGTATTCTGAACCAAATGGTATAGTAATATATTATTTAATAAAATACCAGTGTAGCAGAATACTTTTTACAAACATGTATACTTTTTACAACCATGTACACTTTTTACAAACTTCAAACTTGACAGCTTTAAGACATGTGGACTTCAACTCCCAGAATTCTTCCTCCAGTCATGCTAGCTCAGGAATGGAAGTTGAAGTCCACAAGTCTTAAACTTGCCAAGTTTGAAGATCCTTGCATCCCTAATCCCTAACCCAGGGCTCTTCAAAGTTGACAGTTTTAAGACTACTGGACTACAACTGCCAGAATTCCTCCTCCAGTCATGCTAGATGGGGTAATTACAAGGCAAAAATACAACCTTTTTTGTAAAAATGGGATGGGCAAAGGGTCTGGGAAGCCTGCGGAGAACCCCTGGGTGCTGGCAAAAATGCCCCCAATTTGGAGAAAAATGGGCAGTTTTTCACTCATTTTTTCACAAACATTGAGGCATTTTTGCCTTCCCCCAGTCCCCTGGAACTCTTTGCAGGCTTCCCAGACCCTCTGTCCACCCATTTTTGTGAAAAACGGGCCCATTTTTTGCAAAAATGGGACGCTGGGGCAGGGCTTCGGGACAGGAAAAATGGCTGTATTCGGTGTATAGACGCACCGACATTTCCACCCTCTTTTAGGAGGGAAAAAGGTGCATCTTATACTCCGAAAAATACGGTGTGTGTGTGTGTGTGTGTGTGTGTGAGAGAGAGAGAGAGAGAGAGAGAGTCAGTGCAAGAGAGATCAAAAGTGACTTGTTCCATTTCTTTTCTCGTTACAGCTGCTACAAATAATGCCTGCAGAATCCTTTTCAACAAAAGGTCATTTATGTCAATGGACAGCATATAGAGGATCAGATCACCTGCGGTAATTGCAAATTAATGCTCTACTGCTAATGCATTAACTACACACTATTGATCTACAATTGAATCATACAGGCTGCTCTGAAGTGATTTTGCTTTCATATTTTTGTGCTTTTATGGCATATTTAATAATGCAATTTCTCTTTCAATTGGAATTTTCTATAATTGTCTCCATTTTTAATTTCCCACATAGTAAGATGATTTTTTTTTTTTAAAAAAAGCATGTCTCTGCCTCAAAAGCCTTTTAAGAAAAACATACACCAAAGAGAAAGATGTGACTGGGTTGAAGACATGCATATGGGAAGAAGAGATATGTGAATCGAGATGAAAGTCTTATTTGTCAAACAAAAGATTTAAGAAAAAGAGCTTACTTAAAAGAAAAGAAAATATGTTGAGATGGAAGGCAACATTTGTTAAAAGTAAATATATCTAAATATTAATCCGTTTTTCATCACAGAAATGTCACAAATTTGGAAATCTAATTGTAAGAGTCTTACACTGCTATTCTTGTGTTTCTCTTATTGTTACATAATGATAGTTTTAGCTTTTCATAGCTTTAAGGCAAAACAAATATCCATCCCACCTCGTTACTGTATGCAGTAAGTAGTGAGACTGTAATTTCAAAACTTTAAGGAAGAATCATGGTATGTTTTGTCTGTGTTTCATCCACTATTTCTACCACAGAACAAAGTATGTTCAGATTCATTGTTGCCTAATTCTAAATGAAGTATTTTTTTTCTTGTTCAAGTGTTGATTGCCTGGTTATATCAGATAAAGGGGAAAATATCACAATATGTTTTAGGAGGCAAACTCAAAAGTAAGTAACATATCTTTTCTTTAATGTACACTGAGAGCATGTGCACCAAGACAAATTCTTTGTGTGTCCAATCACACGTCCAATAAAAATTCTATTCTAAGCCGCCAATAAATAATGAAGTCAAAAGAATGTGATTAAACACACGAGTTGGCCTCCTCCGGGTCCCGTCAGCTAAACAGTGCCGGCTGGTGGACCATGAGGGAGGGCTTTCTCTGTGGCTGCCTCAGCTCTCTGGAACCAGTTACCTCCAGAGAGCCAGACTGCCTCCACCCTATTGGCCTTCCAAAAAGCTGTAAAGACCTGGCTTTTCTGGCAGGCTTGGGGCCGTTGATCTCACGGTTATAATCGGCGAGATCCGGCCATGAAACGATATGTGTGGGTTTTAAACTGTTTTAAAGTTTAGGATGTTTTTAATGTTTATTTTGTTGTTAAGCCGCCCAGAGTCCCTTGGGAGTTGGGCGGCATATTAATAATAATAATAATAATAATAATAATAATAATAATAATAATATCATTTTGTTTCCCTCTTTAATAAAAAAGACTGCAATTAATTATTTAGTATATCTCTAAGCTGAAAACATATGAGTTCTAGAGCATTTCCCAGAGAGGGGAGACTTGCTAGATCTCCATTTTCTACAGTGAAATTCAGTCTTGGAGAAGAAAAGATACCCAGGTAAAGTTCTTCTCAAAGTGATAGTTTTTAAAGGAAGGGGAAAAAAATATCCAATCTTCAAGCAAATAGATCAAGGCGCTGCCATGCCTTAGAATCATTGAATAACACAGTTGGAGGGGAAGAGAAGAGCTGTCTGATGAAACCTCCTGTGGAGTGTAGGACGTTCTTTGGAGTTATCAGAATTAAACTTAGAATCTTCTGAAGGATGCTAGCTTCACCAAATCCTGAATCTAATGTAGGAACCTTGAATTGTCTGAGGGGAAAATTCTGGTCCTGTCCTTCTTCTGGTCAGGGAAAGCTAAAAAAAAGGTGGCCAAAACAGATCCCTTCTAAGTAAACCCTGTATCAGCAGTGAGGCACAGGGCTGTGCAAAATGTTTTCAACTGTTTCACGCCTGAAACACTCTGTTTTGACTTGGAAATGTTTCAAGTTAACGTGCTTTGCACATCCTTACAGAGCTCTATTTATACTGAAGTATTTTTCTACATTGCCTCACAAGTCGTTATGGCTGGCTGGTTGCAGTTTTGGAAGCTTATAAGCCATTGGATGAGTTAAGAATGAAGTTGGCAAGACCGAAAGCAGCAGCTTCCAACCTCACTCGGGGCTGTGACTCTTTATCTGAGAGAGTGGCTCTAACAGACCCCAGGAATGATACCAGAGCTTTCTATCCAGAAGGCTGTAGTGTTAGGGACAGTTACGATACTGTGCAGAACCCTCTATGTCCTAGGACTCTGCTACAGGATCTGAGATTGAGGAAGACATATATTACTCATTTAATAGATTAACAGAGTTGGAAGGAACCTTGCAGGTCATCTAGTCCAACCCCCTGCCCAAGCAGGAGACCCTTATATCTGCCTGCACCTAGGATCGAACTCACAACTTCCTGATTGCAAGGCAAGAGCTCCACCTCTAGGCTACAGCAACTGGGTGTAAGATCTATCTATCTATCCTCTATCTGTCTGTCTGTCTGTCTATCTGTGTCTGTCTATCTGTCTGTCTTCTATCAGTATTTATCAATCTATATCTTTCTATCTCTCTATCTCTCTATCTCTCTATCTATCTATCTATCTATCTATCTTCTATCAATATTTATTAATCTATATCTATCTATCTATCATTATCTATTATCTATCTATCTATCTATCTATCTATCTATCTATCTCAATCTATCTATCATCTATTAGCAGCCCAAATTAGGTTTAATTTGTTTTTAATTCTATTTATAGTATTAACTTATTATTTATTATATATTGTATTGTTGTTTTATGAATGGCTGTGA
>JANHGD010001553.1:0-14230 GCA_027560375.1 Imantodes cenchoa
TTGGACACACAAGGAATTTGTCTTGGTGCATATGCTCTCAGTGTACATAAAAGAAAAGATATATTTGTCAAGAATTACAGCTGGGAATGAAAATAATTACCAGCCGATAAAATAAAATAGGTTTTTGGGATGCCGTTAGTGCTGTATTATTGATCAGGAAGCCTAGGTCAGAAGAGCAACAGAGCTTTGCAGCCCCACTGGCTAGCTGATGAGGGGTAGCTGTTTGATGCAAAAAGCTCCAAAAGGCTAGGGAATTGATTCTCTATTTGCCCCAGAAAGGCAGGGCACCTGGGCAGGAGGAAGGGCAGATGCAGAATTAGGAAAAGTTGGTGCTTGCTGCATTTTCATTCATTATTTCTTGCTGGCATGACAGTCAACTATGCCACATGCATGGGACATGCAAGGCACCCAAGGGTGGGAAACAGAGCATGGGATATGTAACAAGGGAGACTAGTCTGTACATTAGGTCTCCCATGATCTCTTCCTCCCTCACTTAATGACCCTTGCATCTGTTTAAAGAATGCAATGGGGAGAGAGCAGGGATAATTGTTCATTACTTGAAGCAATTCATTTAACATTGTCCTGATGTCGGATCCTAATGGGCATGCTCCATTAGGGTCGTAACTAGAGGACTATCTATAAGTAATTAATTTTTTCTCTTTTTTGGGATGTGATCTGTAAAATGTGTGCAGGTGTGGAAGTGATTAACAGAAATGAAAATAAATATTTCAAGAGGGGATTGTTGTGGAAGCAATTAGTTAACTGTTATGCATTCTTTCAATATAGATACAATTTCCAATCAGGTATCCATAGGAAATTAACAATCTGTACACAATATCAATCATAATCTCTTTTGTCAACATTTACATTTATATTGTCTCTTAACAGTAAAGCAGATGATCAAGTATTCTAGTCTGTATAAACAGATTTTATCTAATATACAAATGGCTGCATCCTACAGTTAGGCATTTCAAGTAATTTACAACTTACTTTATAAGCTACTTCAGTCTACCCATCCACAGAAAGCAGAGTTTTACATTTCAGAACTTATATGTTCTCCTGTCCTGAATTAACAACAATATCCAACAGCCAAAAAAGCTGCAGAACCCAGCAAATATTTGATGACAAGTTGTGGATCTTGTAAGCTTCTCCAATAAATTTTGCTATATGCTTATCCATGTCTATAACCCAATCTGCATTTGTAAATAACAAATTGCTCTGCTTGATGAAGATACAATTTCCTCCTTAAAAACTCAGAACAAAATTGCTGTTGTTTGTGTCTTCGGGTAAGAGTAGTACTGTGCTAGCCGCTGAATTTTAGTGAATGACTCATACAATAATCTAATAACAACATAATTCTTCTTGTTGAAACATCAAGTGACAATGTAATTCCCACATCATTGATAGTGTGCAGTTAAAAAGACTTTCCCTTAGTCTATTTAATTTATTATTGCTAAAGAGAATTGCTTCTGTGTTTGGGCTTGTAAATTTCTTGGCTAGAAATCAATATTTCTTGTGTATAACTACTATTATTCTGTATAACTATAGTATAACTCCTTTTAGAAAATGCTGTGTGTATTCAGCCTCAGGGATTTCTTTGGTTAGTACTTTTCAGTTGGGGAAAAAATCTATTTGTATATGGCTTCCTTCCCATCCACCCCTTTTTTTAGATAGTTGCAAGGGGGACAAAACAGCTAAACATCCTATTTCTGTGATACTGAGGAACAAGCTCAAAAAATTAAATAAAATTCAATTTAAATTCAGAAAAGGAACATGTTGTTGTTTCACCCCTTCATTTTAGTAATTTATATGTTGATAAAAGTGCAAAATTACATTGTGCAGGGTTCTTTCCCCTCCTTTCTCTGGTATGAAATAGATGCTCAAGTAAGTAATTACTAAAATGGAAAGAGGAAAAATAAATTTCTCTCTGTGATGAATGTAAACTCTAGTGGTTTATATTTATTTTAGTCACATTGTCCTACTCCCACAATATAATACCTTGCATAAGTAATTGAGGAAAGAAATCCAAGAATATATAAAACAAAATGTATTCATTTTCTAAAAGATCGTAATAGAAAAGATAAATTCATTTTATTAACTCATCATCACTACATTGATTTTTTAAAGTCCATTAATTTTCTAGGGTTCAAAGTATTAATCATGTGGCCTGCCCTTGAAAACAATGAAGGGCAAACCACATGATTAATTAAAATGAAGTTATAGTAATAAAGCCTCTTCAACTTTATTTTTAGAAATAATTTGTCTTTATGATTCATCAAATATATAGAGAAACAAACAAATTAGGAACAGTATATACTCATACAAAATACAGAGACTAGTAGAGAATATAGTTTATTTTAATTTTGTAAATTAGTTCCATCCAAACTAGAAAACTAGCTTGGTGTAGAGCAGGGGCCCCCAAATTTGGCAGCTTTAAGACTTAGAGGCTTATTCTGGGAGTTGAAGTCCACAAGTCTTAAAGTTGCCAAGTTTGAAGACCTCTGGTATAGAGTTAAGGCACCAGGCTTGAAGCCAGGAGACTTTGGTTCTACTCCCACCTTAGGCATGAAAGCCATCTGGGTAACCTTGGGCTCAATCCACCTCGGAGGGTTGCTGTTGTAGGGAAAATAATAGGAAGAAGGAATATTAGGTATTTTCGTTGCCATGAGCTTTTTTCTAAAAATAATAAAAAGGCAGTATATAAATATTCAAATCAATCAACCAACCAAACAAAAAACCCTTTTCCACGGTTGATGGCCTTTTATTCTACACATAAAGTGGATACTACATATTGAATGGTCGATTCCCTTGGATTTTACATACTAATCACTTTCCTTTTATGGGCAAGTCTTTAGAGAACATACGGTTTTAATTACTATGCTCTTTTCATGAGCTTACCCTGTCTACTCCTCTTGCTTGACATCTTCCTATGCGGCACAAGCAAACAGGAAGGAAGGGATCACAGCTGTCATTTTCCTTTACCTTTGGTTCTTGTACTTTTTATTGACAACACTGTAAGTCCATCATTTCAATGAACTTTTTTTTTTAAATGAAAGTGCGGAGGAACTAGTTATGGAAAAAGAGCATAAATCCAGGGCTCCAACAGTACATAATAGCCAACTGCAGTACAGTTATTTCCCTACAGTTATATCAACTCCTGCAAGTGAATCACACACTTTTGTTTCCATTGGTGTAATTCATAAAACAATACCATTTATGTACGGCAGTGGCAAAATATGGCCAGAATGTGCCTTCCTGGAGGTCTGATAGAGAATGATTTTGTATATTTCTGACATCAGTAATGGTCAATGATCCTTCTTAGGCTAGTGGAAAGCAATACTACATCATGGTAGTATTGGCTACATCATGCTCTTGAGAGATTTAACTATGATGTGTTCATTTTATGTTTCAACTCTACAAGGGTGCTTATTAATTGATCAACACTTTTGAATGTTCTGCAGGAATATCACCAAATATCTGTTCTCCACAAAAGTCCTAAAACTAGATAAAAATGGCCCAGTTAAACAAATGAGTCATATTCTAGCTCTTCCTATAAACTCTGATTGTGTTTTTAGGATTAATTAAAAAAAAAAATCTTACCTGATTGAAAATGAAAAGCTTGCATATACCTTTGTCACATACAAATACAGTGTGTAGCTTTGGATGATTTTCTTCAATAAATGAATGACCATATCCATATAGATGTGGAGATAAAAAATAAAAAAATATTTATCAAAAAAATATAAATGAATGATCATATTATGGTTATTGAAGTGAGGCCTAAAATCCTTCCAAATTTGATAGAATCAAGGATATTCATTTTACCACTGTAATTCACCTAAATTCTAAATTATTGACTGGCACTGACTGAACTGGATCTGTGACATCATCGTGATGTCACCTGTGGGTCGCTACTGGTTCGGGTGAACTGGGCCAAACCGGGAGAAACCCCCACCCCTCCCTCTCCCTCTCCTCTCCCTCCCTCTCTCTCTCTCCCTCCCTCTCTCTCTCTCTTTCTCTCTCTCTCTCTCTCTCTCATACACACACTCCAATTTATTCCAGAAATGTTATTGTGAGGTGGTTGGGTTGGTTTTTTTTGCCACCATACCCTATTCTCATTGTGGAAATGTTATTGAAATTCATACATGCAAGAAATATTGAGCACAATATTTAGGCCCAAGCATATAAACTGTGGAACAAAAGAGCTGTTCTAACCACTTTACTGGATGTCACTTCAGTGTGCCTCTCACCAAAGATCTTCACATCAAATGTTCCATTGCAAATAAATGCCTTGTTTTCTGTTGAGATGGGGAATGATATTCATAGTGGACAAGCATGGCTATGAAATCAATTGTTGGTGGATAAGCTCACTTATCAGTGATCCTATTTCATTCTGCCTATCAAACCTCTAGCTTTATCCTCTGTCTCAGTTTTCATGCATTTTGGTATAGCTATTATAGAGGAATGAACTAGTTATAGCTTATGGTAATATGGCTGTCTTAGTTCAAGCAAGTGAAAAAGATACTTTATCTTTCTCAATGGAAAACAGAAGGAAATCTTTATTCCCCTACACCATGAACAGATGTGGCAGGCACTAGTATGGAATAAATTTCTTTTTTCTTTTGTATTGTCTTATCAACCTTGAATTGGTTTCTAGCAGATGATCTGACTGTCATTCTGGTGCACATCTTTTTATTGATGAAAAGAAGAGAAAATCATTAGTATTAATGCTGGAGAAGGTGCATGTAATAAAAGAAGCAGAATGAAAAACACAAATAGAATATTAAATTCAGCAACTGGTAAGAATGCAGGTATAGTGGAAAGTCAGGTTTCAGAGAGAATTCAAAATGCCGGCTTAAAACTATGGTTTTAGAAGTGGCTGTGATTGATTCAGTCAGGTGAGACACATATCCAGGGTTTTTTGTCTTTGATTCTCCAGTGTTTTGATTATGTTTTCTCAAAAAGTTTTTTTTTAAAGTGCATTTTTATAGGCCCAATGACCCAATGCTACCTTTCTGATCTGCATGGTCAATCTGAAGATATTATTGCAAACCATTGGAGTATGTAATATGGGAACATCAGGTTTCTGTTCGCACCTCTTCAAGTGAGACTAATATCAGTGTTGGGAGAATGAAAGGGACATACTAAAAGAAAATGTCCTGTCCCAGTTCATCCAAGGAGCACTCAAAAAGGAATTAGTATATTTATTTCACAACTAACCCCCATAAAGCATTTACCAAAACCCCAAGTCAATTTCCCAAGTTTGTAGGAGCTCAAGACCTTGGTGACTGGACATCTTCCAGCAAGAGCACCAGAAGCTCATCAACAGAGCATGGCCAGAAGAGGCAATCTGACACCTGAAGCACAGGCAACAATGAGGCAGCCAGAAGGCTACAAAGTAGTGAGGCTCAAGTGCAAAATGGAGAAAGACAACGGATAGCAACCAAACCAAAAGGGATGCCAGCAGTTTCAGCTTCAATGGTTCCAAGGGACAATGAAGCAAAGAGCAGGTCTTTCCAAGAAAGTCCAAGTCCAAACACAAGTCCCAGGGACAAGGTCAAGGCAACAAAATCATCCTTGAACAAACTCTGCAGCACAGGATCAAGGCACTGACTGAGATGAAAGAAAGGAGCAAGGCAAGTAGCAGAAGACATTGCACCAAAAATGAATGCTTGTCAATGACAGCCACCTGATTCCTTCTGCCTGCTTAAATCAATCCCAACTGGTGCTTCTTATTAGGAGGGACAAGGCTACTGCCTCATGAATAGCCTCACCAAGCTCTGTTGTGCCTTTTGGCATTCAGCTCTGCAGATCAGGCAGGGGAAGCAACTGTTTCTCTTCAAATTCAACCTATTGCCACTATGCTTCTTCAGCCGACCACATCATGGATTGCTCTTCTGAGCTGGCTGGCAGCAGTCACACATCTCCATCTCCTACTTGTTTCAGTGGCTTCTAGTCTGGTAGATCACTCACCCCACTTCCCAACATTCTCAGAAGTACATCCCATTCAGCCACTGAGCTCTCTGATACCTCTGATGCCTCACGTCACCCCTTTCTGATGGCTATGGACCAGAGTTGGGTTCCTACTGGTTCTAACCAGTTCTTTAGAACTGTTAGGAACTCAGCGATGATGTCACGGAGGTGGTTCCGTCGGTGTCTCTGTAGGAGACGCCATCTTGGATTTTTTCATTGCTGCACACATGCACGGCATGACCTTGAGCGAACTGGCAGCAAAAGGATACAGAACCTACCCCTGCTCTGGACATGGCTCATCCTCGTCCTAGGAACCAGCCTCTAGCACAGCCATCAAGAAAATAGGTAAAAAACCAAAACCATGTTTTTCCCATTACACTTTAATCAATATAAATATTTTATATATTTTATATTATATTTATATAAGAGCCGAGGTGGCGCAGTGGTTAGAGTGCAGTACTGTAGGCTACTTCAACTGACTGCTAGTTTAGCAGTTCAGCAGTTCAAATCTCACTGGCTTAAGGTTGACTCAGCCTTCCATCCTTCCAAGATGGGTAAAATGAGGACCCAGATTGTTGGGGGCAATATGCTGATTCTGTAAACGACTTAGAGAGGGCTGTAAAGTACTATGAAGCGGTATATAAGTCTAAGTGCTATTGCTAAGTGCTATTGCTATTTATATACCGTACTTTTCTGCTAATATATTTATATATTGATTTTAAAAAGGCAAAAAGGTAAAAATTGAATATGCAAATACATACATAAATCCATTTATTAATCCATGAACTGTAAAAAAGAATCTAACTGAATATTGTTAATTTGAAACAAATAGAATAGACATATGAGGTGATTAGGTGATAATGCATTTACCTTAGAATTATAAGTGTTACTAAATTATTATAGATAGTCACTTGCACCAAACAGTTTTTCTATTTCTAATGGTGACATATCCATTTTTTCTTACATCAAATTGGGCTAGTTGTATTAGAATTTTTGTAATATAAGGTAAGCAATTTCATCTATATATTTCTTCAGTTTTTATTGTATTTTTATCAAAAGTTTCTCAAGATGAAATGAAATACACAGTCATAACAAATTTAATGGCTTTCTCCTCATGAGGCATCTTACACTTTTCTTGCTTTTCTACTCACACTGTGAATAAACAGTATCCTCTTAACCTTTTATTTCTAGCATAACACACTTTTTATTTTAAAATGTGTTAATACATTGTACGACACTTATTATTTGGTGCAATTGTTTGTACAGGAGATAAAAGGACACACAAGCAAAAATATAATTAATGTATTTAGGTTCAGCATCTAAACTACATCTAATATACAAAACATTTTCCTTTGTTTTACCACTCAAGTGTCTATGTCATCGAAAAAAGAATCCTTAATATCTATGACAGGATAATTCTAGTTGCTGAGAAACCTTCTTCAAAACTGGTGCAGAAGACCAGGTTACATATCGGATAATCTGCTTCCAATGGTTTCTGCCTATTATGTGTGTTTTGTCCTTATGCTATTGTAGATTTATGTAAGTACTCTTCATTGTATTTAATTTGATGTTGCCATGCAGCTTTTACATTATTTTTTAATTTATGCACTTTTTAAGTTACCTAGGAGAGACAATTTGATATAGTAATTAAGGCATCAGGCTAAAAACTGGGTTACCATGAGTTCTAGCCTGCCTTGGATGTGAAATTTGGCTGAGTGACTTTGGGCTAATTGTTCTCTTAGCCTATCATATCAGGCTTTGGTGACAAGCTGGTTGGCCAATTCATGTCACAACCAATGGACTATCTAGCAATAGAAAGCCATTCTAAAAAATCTTGCCACAGAAACTGCAAGCACTTGTCCAGCCTATCTGAGAATTTGATAGGATTGAACAAAAAGAAAAAAGGAAGTAAGGCAGAATTACTTACTAAAAATGGCAAACAAATAAATGTTTATTTACAGTTTTGTGATGAATTAAGGCCGTGATGACAAACCTTTTTTTCCTCGGGTGCCGAAAGCGCATGCACGCGCGCTATTGCGCATGCGTGAGTGCCCACACCCATAATTCAATGCCTGGGGTGGGCAAAAATGGCCTCCCCCACCCCCAGAGGCCCTCTGGAGACTGGAAATGGCCCATTTCCCAACTTCTGGTAGGCCCGTTTCTCATCCCTCCCAGGCTCCAGAGGCTTGCCCAAAGCCTGGGGAGGGCAAAAGTGCCCTCCCCCATCCCCAGAGGAAACACCCTCCCAGAGCTTCCATGCAAGCCAAAAATCAGCTGGACAGTGCACACATGCGCGCAGATATGGCTCTGCGTGCCACCTGTGGCACGCATGTCATAGGTTCGCCATCACTGAATTAAGGAATTGCAGAGACTTTTGACCTTGTAGAGTTCAAGAAAGTTGAAAGGATTCTTTGCAAACTTTGGACTTGACTCATGTGTCTCCTGATTCTGGGAGATAATCAATATTTCTTTGTGGGAACTACTGCTATCTTAAAGAAGCCTTCAATGGATCCAACTGAATTTGATAACATTCATCCAATCTCAAACTTCTCTTTTAATGGAAATTGACACTACTTTCTTACTGACTTCCCATTTGGGGGAAGAGATTGCTGAGAAGATAGTGACACTGCTTAAAAACATATTGTAGAAGAGGATTGACTGGATAATCTCCAATATTGGTGCAAGCCTGATCCTAAGACATGAAAAGTATTGATCACAGTAATGATAACTTTAGTTAAGATTTACATGGGGGAATGTACACGTTTTTTTGTTATTTTAGATCGGGGTGTCAAACTGGCGGCCCACGGGCCAGATGCGTCATGTGCAGGTCATGCCCGTCTCAGCTCTGTGAAGGCAAAAAAAGTCATGATATGTCATGTGACATCAACATGACGCAGCGAGTTTGACATCCATGTTTTAGATGTTTTGAGAATTTGTTGCTCTGCCCACATTGTTTAATATAATATAATAAAGCTGGTGGAAAGGTTATCTATTAGTTCAGGATGAAGCATCAGCAGGTGATGACACTAATTATGTATTACCGCCCCAGGTGATATATAATGAGCCAGTTTGGAAGTCATGAACCAGTTTCTAGAGGTTGTGATGATATGAATATGGCAAAAGAAGCTTAGATTAATTCCATAGCATAGCAAGATGCAGCTGCTTATTATCATCAAACATCTGAGTAATCTGGGCAGTCCTGATAGTTATTTTAGATGGATTAGGTTACAGCCAGAACATTTAATATCTGAACTCTTAGCTCCTGCTTAAGTAGCAGCTCAAATTCAGGCTTGACAGCATGCAGCTTCAGCTAGTATTTTTGCTATGACTCTATCTAAACCAAAATTTCCTTGCATCTGTAATTTACATCCTGATCACAACTCATTTGGACAACTGCAATATATTTAATATGGGACTGCCTTCAAGCAAAGAATATGGGGAAGTCAGGAGGGGAGGAAGGAAGATTTCTGATGCTCCCTGTCAGCTTCACACAAAGAAACTCAGTGGGGAAGCTGGCAGGAAGTCAGAAGTCACACTTGCTGCCATTGCTGTTTTGCCCACCATGGACTTTCTGTTGCTCTGTTTAGGTAGCAAAATATCTTTGAAATAGCAAGGTTTGTCTAGCTATAACTAAATGTAGCTTAATGTAGTACACAAATGAACTTTCTGTATTGCAAGTGTAAAACAAACTCTGCATCATATCTCTTCCCAGGTATTTTATGAGTAATATAAACTAATGTCAATCTACAAGAGTTTTCATGTGACCAGAATCTTTTGCTATCTGATTCTGAATTGTTGGATACTTCTAAACATACAGCTGAGCTTTCAAAACAACTCTGAATTGCTTGTGATCATATCTCTGAAAAGGCTATGTAATTATCACCTTACTAAGGATATTTTAGATTATGATGCTGTTCCTATAATGAGTTCGATTACTAAGTTAGCATAATGCATTATATAGAACTCTTAGTCAATCATAAAAGTATACTTAACAACTCTAGACACAGCCACAGAAACCAAAGTTAAACTTGAAATTGTATACTTTCTTTAAACAAGAATATAAAGACTTGGGAAATCTTGTGGTAAGACATGATGAACGTCTATGATTTTAGTTTAAACAAGTGTAATATCTTTGACCACAATTATTCATTTCATGCCAAATAAATAATAAAATCCCATTGCTGTTAGGTTTAGTAGTAATGCCATTGTAGATTTTTTAATTATCCTCTTTTGTTTGCACACTTCCAAGAATTCCTTGGGTATGCCCTGCTGCCACCCCATGTATAGATTTGTCATTGAATGACATAGCTGAAGAATTTCTCGATTGCATACAAGGACAGTGTAAGATCTAGTAATAGCACTGCAGCGTTCTGGAGTGCCATCCTGCTCACAATCTTTAAAACAAACAGGGAAAAATATTTAATGGAAAGAAGAAGGGAAAGGGTATCATATGACTTTGGCTTAGCATTGTGTGATTGCCACCCCATCAGAACATCCCACACAGCTGGAATACTGATTAGTAAATAAGAGGCACAGAGAGGAATATATTACAATCACTCTACAGAGTTAGTAAGATGAGATGAAATTGATGGAATAACTTTAAACAAGAGGGAAATTTGAAGGAAATTACAATTTGCTTATGGATATCCCACCAGCACAAAAAGAGGCACAACTTGTTTGATAAATAATTCATAGCAGAATATTTGTTCAGCCCTAACTGATTTTTCTTTTATTTCTGTCAGGAAAATAGAAGCACTTGCTATTAGCATAGAACTGAAAATGTGTTTTGATTAAATTACCTCTCATTATGCATTCTACAGTTGACTGTGTCCCTAAGATGGAAATGACACTGTTTTCCCTGTTCTGCAGCTGTCTTTCTATTGCTGTGTTGTTTCTACCAAAATGTACTTCTGTTACTTGTCTTTATTCAGCTACAAATCAATCAAAAAACTTTCTTTGTGGTGAATGTCCTATCTATTAGATGGGAGTATATCATATCATTTCTTCTGGAAGCACTGAACAACCCTGCTCGCATTTGCACTGGTAAATCTTAGAAAAGAAGCAGCAGTCACATAACATAGTTTCCCATTATTTTTGTTCATAAATAATATAAAGACAGTTTTGTGCTTAAGATAGTGTAGGCAGAACAAAGCTAAAAGTAAGTGCAAAATTTTATTAACTGGGGAAAAAGGACTTCTACCCATTAGCAAAAGGAATGAATGGAGTGTTTGATCAATGAACTATTTGATTTAGAAATTTGATTTGTATGTGAACATATACACAAATGACATTTCCAGACAGAATGAGCAGTATTACAACAAATGAATTCAATTTGGTATCTCCAAATATATTTAGAAGGCTGCTGCATGTTTAAAATTATTTTTATAATTTTATTATCAAATCAGAAACTCAAATTGAACAGGATGGCAAATCCAATAAAAATTTATATTTATGATAGATTTTGCTTGATGTAGATATGCTTATTTAAAAAATATGAGCAAGCCTGTCTTATTTTTAGATATTAATATCCTAGGTGCATACCATATAGGGTTTTAAAAGTTTTACTCAGAAGCAAACTGGCAACCACTGCAGATCTCAGAATAGGGAAGCAACAGAACTCTTCCGCACCAGCTGAAGCTTCCAGATATATTTTAACAGTATCCCCACATACAGCACATTGCACTAGTCCAAGCATGAGATGAATAGAGCTTGAGTGACTGAATGCAGGAACTCCTGATCCAGGAAAGAGCATAACTGGAACACAACACAGAGTTTTGCAAAGGCTTTCCTGCCCACGACTACCACCTGCTTATTGAGCAGAAGTTGCAAGTCTAGGAGAACTCCCAGATTGTGCACAGGTCTGTCTGGGGTAGTGCAACCCCATCCAGAATTAAAGATGTGACATTCCTGTAGTCAGAAGCTCCACATGCCCAAAGGCACTTGATCTTACCAGGGTTCAGCCAAAGTCTGTTGTCCCCCATCCAGACCTTCACAGCCTCCAGGCACCATGAAAGGGCAGCCACATCATCACTTGGGTTGCCAGGATGGAGATGTAAAGTTGAGTATCATCGGCATATCGATAGTACCTCATTCTATGGTGGCAAATGATCTCACCCAGTGACGTCATTACAACACCTTCCTTTTAAAACCCAGATTTTAGAGCAGAGGCCCCACATCATTCTTTAAACATAACTTGTAAAATAAATTATAATGCTTGGCTATGAACCGTGATTATAAATCAAACACTAATTCTTAGTATGATATATCAATCTAGCCAAGAGAACGTATAACGTAAAATTCTCCCTCAGACATTGTCATCCATCCTTTTCAAGGTATTTTCATCCTTTTCCACTAGAGAACCAATTTGGTCTAGTGCAGGGGTGTCAGACACAAGGCCGACAGGATGGATGTGGCCTGCGACGCAGGGCCATCTTGGAAAATGTAAGAGGCTAGCCCACATCGCTTTGGTCCAGTTTACCCAATGCAAAGAGGAAAGATCAGGCCAGCATGGCTTTGACCAATGCAAAGAGGAAACATGTCAACAGTTTGGGGAGTGGCATTAATCTGGCCATGCCCACCCGGTCAGTCACGCCCACCCAGTTGGTCATAACCAGTGAGTGGCATCAAGCTGATCATGCTCACCCAGTTGGCCACATCCACCCAGTTGGCCATCCCCCACCCCCTACCCCCCGAGGCCAACCACAGCCCTGATGTGGCCCTCAATGAAATTGAGTTTGACACCCCCTGGTGTACTGGTTAAGGCACCAGGCTAGAAACCAGGAAACTGTATGTTCTAACCCCACCTTATGCATGAAAGCCACCTGGGTGAATTTGAACCAATCATTCTTTCTCAGCCCAACTCACCTCACAGGGTTGTTGTTGTTATGGAAAAAATAGGAGGAAAAGGTTGTGTTGGGTATGCTTTGTGCCTTGAGTTATTTGTAAAAATAATAACAGAAGAATACAAATAAAATGAAATATTCTCCTGATTAATGAAATCCAGTGGTTGATAAGGTTTTAATGAATCTTCAAGTATCCAGAATCTATTTAATGTCTAATATTCAATCAGAGAAAGAAGCTATGTATGGATTACACTCCACAAAGTTGAGTACAAATAGTGAACAAATATTCATAGTGTCTTTTTTTATATGATGCATGTTATCTTACCAATATTATAAATCCAAATTGGTCAGATTACGTGATGTATTGTATAAGTACTCATGTGTATTTCATGGCAATTATTATGCCACAATATTGAAATTAATTACTCATTGATAGTTTAAGGTACATATGATAAGTATTTATATTACTGGCAAACAAGTACATAAATTATTTTAGGGAGAACTGGGAGGAAAATTGCATTGAATATTACTCAATTGATTTTGGATGAAAAATACATAAGTAAATGATGGGTCTCTTGCTTGTATTATCAAAAGATTTAAATACACCTACCGCTATTCTCTTTATAATATTTTATACTTATTTTCACTGTTTAAAAAAATCCAGTGACATGATACCATTATTTAAGAGCACTTAACAAAATTTTACTTTACAATACCATCTAATTAGAACCATGAAACATAAAGTCCACCTCCAGTTGACCTTATGGATATGTCCATGTAGCTTTTTTGGCAACAATATGGAAGTCATTTCCATTGCTTCCTTTTAGTTTGTTTGTTGACTTCCCAATTTAAATACAGCTCTGCTGGGCTCCTGTCCAAGTACTATGCCGGTGAATTAGATGCTGCAGAACAGCTGAAAATCTTTATAACATTAAAAACAAAAACAAAATAAAAAAAATCCCCCAAACAGACGGCACAGCAGCACAAATGTAATCAAATTCCTGGATGAACAAATACGTTTTTAGTTGGCACACAGCCTCAACGGAGGAGAACAGAATAATGAAAGCAGCATACTGTACAAATATTATTATGATGAAAACAGCAGATTCTTGTGGATGTCCACCTTACCCTGGGTTACTAGCAAAATGTCACAAGCATCATCACAGTGATTTGTAACTGAATAAGGAGAACATTCTACGGTGATAAAACTAAGGGAACACTGCAAGGATTTTAAGAGAGCATTCTATATTAGGTCAAGTAGATACAAAATCATATATCTAGTTTTAACCTAAGGGGCTTAGTGTGTTATCTAGATATCTAGATATCTATCTAGATATCTAGATATCTCTCTCTCTGTGTGTGTGTGTGTGTGTGTGTAGCATTTTTTGCTGATAAATTAAAATGAAGGGAGACTT
>JANHGD010001553.1:109267-119465 GCA_027560375.1 Imantodes cenchoa
GTAGTCTTATATGGCGAGTATATCCCAAACTCTATATTTTAACTCAAAAAGTAGGGGGTCGTCTAATACGCCCAGTCTTATACGCCGGAATATACGGTATATATTTTTCGAAATAACACTGAACAAACAACATGACTTCCTGATTCACTATGGTATATTGGTAATAGATGAATAAATATAAAAATTCCATCAACTTCATAATCAGGAACTAACTATACAGGAAATCTTTTTACTTATTTTTTTGAAATGTTCTTCAACAGCTTTAGCCTTACATTGTTATCAGCCAAATACAATCACAACTTCATATCAGCAATTCTTTATTTGATATCCTGCTTTCTCCTCTATTTTTTCATTACAATGAATCTAAAGGTTACATAATTATTTTTATTATTATTTCTAATTATTATTCCAGCTCCACTTTGACAAACTTCCATAGATCTGTAGTCAGTTTCTTCCTAATAAAATGTCAATAAACTCTTCCAAAAGTTAACCCATAGCCCAGCTTTGAAGAGTTAAAAACTCATAATTGACATTTTTAGAAGTGATATAACAATATTATAGCTCAAACAATAGACTTCTAGGTTCCTAGAAGTAAATCTAGCTAAAATGTATTTAATACGTTAAAAAAAGCTAATTAAATATAAACTTTCCTAATATGTTTAATAAAATGGACGTGTGAAACCGCATTTTTATTTAATTAAGCAATGGGCAAAAATCTTATTTTATTGCCCACTCTAATCGTGATTTTAGGTAAGCAATGGTATACAAAGCGCAAAAAGAAGTAAGAAATAGTAAGATACAAAAGGCATACATTCAAGAAATATACCAACATCATTTACTATTTTCTAAAGGTAAAGTTTTTTCCCTTAGGTCTGATCTAAGCATAGTACATAACATTATCTGCTACAATGTCCTACCTGTCAATGAATACTTCAGTTTCAACCACAACAATACATGAGCACATAATAGATATAAACTTATGGTAAATCGCACCAAATTTGATTGCAGAAAATATGACTTCAGTAACAAAGTCGTTAATGCCTGGAATGTACTACCTGACTCTGTGGTTTCTTCCCCAAACCCCCAAAACTTTACCCTAAGACTGTCTACTGTCAATCTCACCCCATTCCTAAGAGGTCTTTAAGGGGCATGCATAAGCGCACCAGCATTCCTACCATCCCTGTCCTAATGTTCCCTTTTATTCGTATCCATTTCATGTATTCATAATTATGTTTATACTTATAACTGTTATCTAATGCATGCCTAGATAGATAGATAGATAGATAGATAGATAGATAGATAGATAGATAGACAGACAGATACATACATACATACATACATACATACATACATACATACATAGGTAGGTAGGTAGGTATTAGATTATCACGAATGAAGATAAATGGATCCTGCAATATTAGATTATATCTATAAGTAGATATATAGATATCTATCTATTGTATCTATCTCTATCTATCTATGAACTATTTTCAAGGCACTGTAAACTGGTTGGTTTTATGTCATTGAAAAATATGCTCTATAACAATATGCTCAGTGTTGACATTGAAGTATCCATGAATCATTTAACCACAAAAGCAGAACTTCTAAAAATTAGATGCTGGAACACTATTTGAATATGAAAGGCATCAAGGGTTTAGGGAAATACTGAAGATTGAATTGCATACTATGAGAGATTACTGAAAGCCATTCTGCTTTTTTCAAGCTTTGAATATAAAAGTGCAGATATATTCCAATAACTCAGAGGAAGGGAGAAAGTAGTTCCATAATGAAAATGAGAAAAAGGTTGGTGCTTAAGAAGGTGCTTGATTTGTTAGAAGTCAAGCTGAGACACAGTTCAGTTCTTGGATTGATAAAAAGATGATACAAAACTGTCTGATGGACAAATTCTGTGATTAATAATATCTGATGGCAGTAAAGTATGTTTCTTTATATCCTTGAAATTCAGATAAGGAAGTGGCAGAAGTCATTTTTTGCTAGGCAAGTTTCTCTCCTGTAGCCAACCTAATCATGCAATTGCAGCTGTAAAGTATTTTACAGAATTTACTGTAACCTGATATCATAACATCCTCCTTTTTTATATTATCTCATTGGCTCCTTCCCTTGATGGAAAGTGCATAACACTGAAACATTAAAATGTGTGTGAGTTTTGTCTAATACTGCAAAGAGGAATTATTTATATGGTTACTTTTTATGATTTTATGACATTTAGATTTGTACATTAGTGTCATCCAAAAGGAAAGAAGATGTCCAAAATATATATGAAGAATATACACAAGGCAATTTCTATCAGGCTTGTATATATGTTGAAGAAATCTGTTTGGGGCAGCTAAGTACAGTATGATTAGAAGTGTTTATATAACCATTCCTGGGCAATCTTATCAATTGTTATTTCAGTTGAGTATTTGGATTTCAGTACCATAAAGTGACGAAATAAAAATGAATAAATAAAAGCAGAATCAGGCAGTATAATTTTTGACTCAAAAAACTCCCAGCCACAACTATCTAAATGGAAACACTTTCAAATATTTTATTGCGAGACATTAATAAACTGTTTCTTATTGTAGACAAAGCAGGGGAAGCAATAATGTCTGCTGCCCAAACATCAGGAAGAGTCTGATAGCATTTTTTTTCATTAGCAAATGTTGTTAAAAGATATTCACTTTTGCAAGCTTCAGCAAGTGTGTGGGGTGGTTCAGACTCAGTCTGGCTGAGTCTTTCACTGCAGCTCACAAAAGCTTTTGCCTTCTAAGAAAAATAGTTAGCAGAAAAATTGCTACTAGTCTTTTTCTGATAATAAATGGTACATAGTTCTTTTTGTTGTTGAATCAAGGAATCTATATTTTGACAAATTTCAACAGAACTTGCTCTAATGTATTATGGGCAGGACAACTGTTAGATTCGTCCGCAATTGAAAGACACGAGCCGTAGTAACTGTTCAGCACTTTATTTTACTCCAAGCTGTAGTGGTAGCAGAACTGCCAGCAGGCTCTAAGGAAGCCGCTTTTAAGGGTTTTCCTGAAGGCTGCTGGCCATTAGCAATCATTTAAAGTTCCTGCCGCTTAATCAGCCAATCAGCGGCTAATATGCAAATAACCTGATGTAGGTCTGTATGTAACAACAACATTGAAGACAGACTGGAAACTGTTGTATTCATATTTTGAAGTTGTATTTATATTGTGAATATGACTGCACCACATTATAATTAGGAATTGTCAATTTTGCCAAACTATAGCAGTAATGTCTAGAGTATTGCCTTTGATCTGCTTTGAGTTAAATTCAAAATACTAGTTTTGACCTTATAACTCTTCATAATCTGGTAGCATTGTATTAGAAGTCTTTTAATCTATTTTCATCCCTGTGATATTTCAGTGCTCTATCAACATGCTGTCACTGTTAGTACTGTTGAAAACATAAATTTGATTTATCTATTGAAGTGCTGTTAGGATGGTTAAATTTTTGAGAAGGCTTTGATTCCATAAACCTTTGATCAGAAACTTATTTGGAATGGCTACCTCACTTCAGTCTGGCCACTGTTCATGCACTGTGCATTTATAGAAACTCCTTTCCATAGGATCCAAGTACCTGGACAAATTGAGTTAGCCCACTTTGATTCAAGGCACTGAAGCAGAGCAACTCAATTTTCCAAGTCAAGGATGATGCCTTGAATCAGACCACTGCAATAATCTGGACTGAGGTAAAATGTAGGTTTTTTCACATATCTGCTATCTGCTTTGAATATCTTGTACCCAAATATACATATAAATACGCACACTTTTACTGTCCATTCTTCTGGCACATATATAAGATTTATAAGACATACATATTTAGAACCTTTACAAACCTGGAGTTTAATCATTTCAATGGAATGCTTATAATAAAGGCAAAGAGGCTTGAAATAATTATATATTTAATCTATTTGACTACCCTGATAATAATTTCATACACACATCTGGAAAGCTCTATATGTTTATCAAATTACAATGACATAACAGCTAAGTTCTGCTCAGTATTTCAGGTTCTCCAACATTCTCCATAGTGGGTGGAGCTAACCTCCAAGAATGGGATGACACCATCCCTTCAACCAATGAGGACTGAGTCTGACAAATTGTATAGCTTCATCTCCTGCTTCAATTTCCCCTTTTTGACTCAGTCCTCAAGCAAGAAAGGTTGCATGTCTTCTGCTCCCATTCTTGAGGTTAATCTCCACAACCATCAACAAGGATTACAAATTGTGAATTTTCTCCCCAGCTGATTGCCAATCCATCCTGCGATCGTTTGGTCGAGAGCAGCAATGGGCTTGGGCTCTAGCTGCTAGCCGTGCCTCCAGCTGAGGGATTTTTTTCCTGTTACTGATTGGTTGAATTTTAGAGCTTCATTCTTTAAATTCCAGCTGTTTGAAGACAAGCGGTCTGGCCAGGAGCTCTCCTTCACCTAAAAAACCAGTTCTGTACTAATTGACAGCTAGTCACATGAGCCTTGCGCTTGAGTGATCGACGGCCAGGGTAGCTGCATGTTACTTACCACTCATATAGGGAAAGATGCCTCAGACTTCACTTTCAGCCACAGAAGACTTGTGCTTGAACGGCCACTGGTTTCCTTCCTCTGGCTGGGGTGTGTTTCCCCCTGTTAGCCAGCTCAGCTCTAATTTTCTGTGTGACTCTGTTTGTTGCCAGCCTGATTTGACGCTTTTCCCTGCCTGGCATTTGATTTATGCCTATATCACAGCTACTGTTGCTGCCATTAGCCTGGCTCACCATAACACCAAGGCATCGGCCATTTTGCAAGCCAGTTGCCCGCCTTTACAGTGGTGGCCATTTTGAAAGGCCTGCTTCATTCCCTCTGAAGTGGCAGCTATTTTGCATGCCACCCAGCTGGTTTTAATAATGGTGGCCATTTTGAGGGTTACATTCACCCCTCACTTGGAGAGTCAGCTATTTTCAGTAATATCAATTTGTTTAGTGGCAGCGGCGACCAGTTAACTATCCACCTGCTGTTCATTGATCATTGCCTCATGGTTGATAATGTGGCCAAGCACGGCAAAAGCCGGTCTAAGACTAATTGAAAGGACAGGGTGGCTCCTGCTCCCAATGACTCTGCCTCCACAGTGCCCAGCCCCCCCTCCCATAGGGAATGTTCTCCTCACAGGCAGGCTCCCTCTACATCTAAGTTTCCCAAGCACTCAAAGGCGGCCCAGAAAGATGAGAACCGCCAGGCCAAAGCTATAGAAAAAAATTGCACTAAGTCTGGGCACTCGGGTGCTGGGCCATAGGGCACTGGTCAGACCAGGCCTGTCTCAGGACCCTTTGGGAGTACCAGTACCAGCCGGCAGGAGGTGGACTCGAGACACCCTTTGGAGTCCATTTCTCTGGTCAATCCAGATTTAAGGATTGAGGACAATGATTATTTGGGAAGTCCCTCATCATGAGGGGGCCTTTGGAGGCCAGTCAATCTCCCTTCCATCTGCTACCTTAACACCCACGGCTGCTGGGCTCAGAGCTCCTTCACCATGGGCACAATTTGAACATCCTGATGTCCAGAGTATGATTAATGAAGTCATCAAACAAGGCATCAAGGCTGGCATGAGGCAACTCACTAGGCCATCTCATGCCACCACAGCGACTGCCAGGGCACCATCCCAAGTTCCATACTACATCACAGAATCTGGTATAAGTCAGGACAGATATTATGATGACTATTCCCCACAATGGTCTTTAGGATCTCAGTCAGACATTGAGGAAGGTCAGCTTTACCTGGACCTTTCCAAGGACGAAGAACTCATCCCTGATCCTCCAGTTTCCTCAGGCCTCTTTCACCCAGGTCTCTTTAAATCGCTTTTATTTAAAGCAAAGAACATGGCCAACTTGTCCTCCTCTTCCTGTGACCTGCAAAGGGATAGCCCCTCAGTAGATCCCTTATTTGAGGAGGCTACATCGGAAGCGGAGGTTATTCTGGCTCCGCCTCTCTTTGTCGAGGCTGTCCTGCGTCAATGGCAGTCCTCCGCTTCAGGGCCCTTGCATAATTCCCTGGACAAAAGATATATTTAAAAAAAAGTATTTTTATTGTTTTGCTTTTTTTAATAACATCACATTTTCCATCAGACATACATCCATACCTATTGTTGTATATTCTTACATTGTACCATCTTATAAGTATATATTTTTTTCTAATATTCTTTAAAAGAAAAATCACATACATATAGATAAATATCTTATTCTTTCTCCTCTTGCTGTCTCTCAGTCTTCTTGCTCTCTTTATTCCTCTTTATCCAATTGTACCATTTATTCCAAGTATCATAATAATCAGAGTTGTCCAAACCCTTGAGTTCCATAGTTAATTTGTCCATCTCCGCACAATTATATATTTTTTCGATCAACACATTCTCTGGAGGCAATTGGTTGTTTTTCCAATATTGTGCTAATGATATCCTTGCCACTGTAATTATATGGAGCATTAGGTATTGGTGGACAAAAGATATTTTAATGTGACAGCTCTTTTGGCTCAAGATCTTCCCGTGCCTCCAGTGGATGCCTCTGGCATTATATTCCTCCAACCACATGCGGGGCGACTCCAAGGAACTACTGCACCCAGAGGACTGCAGGATGGAGCAGTCACTCTAGAAAACCCACCAGGCAGCTGCCTGGCTGTGAGGGTGTCTACTACAGCATCCTTCTTCTGCCACAGCTCCCTGAGATGGCTCCACCAGCTTCAGGAGCACCTACCTGCTTCAGACCTAAGGGCACAGAAGGACCTAAATAAGTTGATTGCTGCAGCACAGTTTACATCTGTTTACTACTAGTAGTAGTTACATCTGATTACCCTGCTAATAATTTCATACATACATCTGGAAAGCTATATATATTTATGAAATTACAATGACTTAACAGATCTGTTCTGCTCAGTATTTCAGGTTCTCCAACAATCTAACACTAATCAGTTTAATTTCCTTCCTCACAGTTTTAAAGCTCTTTAGGAAGCTAGGCACAAGCTGAAACAAATAAGTGATGTTAATGGATTTTAGTCAAATCAGAAAGCAACCATCTATCCATTTCCTACTCATAATTCTTTTATATATGAAGTATTAGATAGGGACCACATTGTTGTTTTAGCCATCCATGAACAAAAAAAGAATCAGAGAGTATTATAAATTGCTCTTGTGGAGAATAAAAATACATTGGGCTGTATTATGTTTTGCACTGATTTTTATGAACTTTGCTTTAATGCTTTTTGTGATAATTATGTCTGGCTCCAGATCACAAATTATGAAAATCAAATAATTTGATTTTTTTTTCCTCTAGAAGGAAATAGATATATTTCCCAACATGCAAAAATATTACTTGCATATCTTTTAGCAAATATAAATGCATTTAGTTGGTAATAAATACTTATGATAGTACCAAATAAATTATACTGTGTACCAGTTTCCTTGTTTGGTTTTAGACATCAACTCCTTAAAGTGTGCTTAGTAACCATGTAAATCTTTTAATACAGGCAATCCCTTTACCTTACATTAGTCAGGTAAGTCAGGTACATATTTTCTATTGAATGTAATATACAGACATCTTTTAAATATAGCTACATTATCAAGTGTCTTGCAATTGTCAAAACCAAGGCATAAATCACTGTCACCAAGTCTAGCTAACTCTTAAAAGGTTACAGTTGGTATAGTAGACACAGCTGGTAACCACATTCCTTACTACAGCTGATAGTAAGTATCCTTACTATCCAGTAAGGTATCTAGTAGTAGTCCAATAATACATGAGATCAAAGGTCTTCCCAATATAAAATTATCTTTCATTTGGTTCATTTTTCTCCTTATCAACAATACCTCATTTTTTTCATTTAATTTTAGATAGTTTGCTATCATAATCATTATCAAGATTAGATTATGTTCAAGAATACAGATTACTCCTTGGAGGTCAATTATAGAGCGCAGTATAGTTAGGTATCATAAACATATTGCTAATACTTCATTTTGAATGACCTGAATGACCTCAATAGGCTGACGGGTTTCTCTGTTAGAAGGACCCTACCAATAGACCTTCCAATAGGGTAAAAATACCCTTTTTTACCCTACTGGAATATCCCCATCTGTCTCCTTGGTTTCAGTTTTCTGCATAGTTTTACATTTATATTGTGCATTGTTTTAAAAAAATAGCTTTTCTGTTTAGTTTTGCCATATAGATTTACTACATATAAATTTAATAAACAAACCAACAGTGCCCCCCTAAACCAACCCACTTTCAGTGGGAACCCTGGCCAATGTTCCTTATGTATCTAAGAAAATGATGCTGAAATCTCTGAAGAATTGCTTCAGCTTAGGAGATCATAAGCAAACTTCACAGGACTATCGTTAACTTCCCAGCTTTTCTATAAATGGTTCCTTATCTGTTTATATCACTTGCTTTAAATATATACTTTACCCAATTCCTTACCACAAAATGAAGAGGAAAATTGATGGGGATGATGGGGAAGACCCACAATGTAATGAATAAGGCGTTGGTTACCTGATACGCTCCTTCTCGTTGGGTGGAGATAACATCCAGGAATGAGTTGACTTTGTCTATTCAGTTGATTGGACTGAGTCTGTCAGAGTTGAAATGCGACGCCTCTGTTGCTAGGGCTTCCCAGCTTTTGGCGAAGAGGAAGTGACAGACTTGATGTGTCATTATTAAAGATCTTCCTTGTGGATCAAGGACAAAACAGTCTTCAGGGTGGGACTGGATCTCCACCCAACGAGAAGGACATATCAGGTAAAACCAACATCCCTTTTCCATAGTGGGTGGAGATAGCATCCAGGAATGGGACATACCAAAGCTGGCTGTCCTATGGGTGGGCTACAGTGTGGTCCAAGGTCTCCCCTTCTGTATGGACATGCTGAAGGACCTGGCAGCTGAATGCTGCCTCCACCGAAGTGAAGATGTCCAATTTATAATGCTTAATAAACGGAGACAGAGATTACCAGATGGCCGCTCTGCAGACCTTCTCCAGAGATGCCTGCATAGCCTATGCCACCATCATAGCGACACTCCGGGTTGAGTGCACTGTCACCCGTGTGAGTCTAGGAAGGGACTGTAGCTCGTATGCCTTGACGATGGTTAATCTCAGCATTATTTCATCACTATTTTATTAGTAGTAATATGCTATTTTGTATAATTTGCAGCCATTGGGTCACAATATAACATATGGTTTCAATGTTGTGCAACAAATTTGTACTCAAGTGATCTTTTATGACTAATGTGTTGAGGTAAAATCTACCTTAAAGAAATTTTTATTACTTATTTTTAAAATGTATACATCTAGATAATAGGATACCTATTGTTGATATTTTGCACACTGAAAAAATACTACCATAGATTAATTAATGATCTATTTCAATTAGGAAGAAAAATTCCATCCCAGTGCAGGTACTAGAATCCCCGAGGTTATTCTCTTTAGCCTCAGAAGCAGGGGAGTCCACAAAACCTGTCAATTACACTGACTAATACAAAATCAGTACAATTTCCAGGCTGAAATCATATTGAAAAGAGACCATAAAATCCTCTTTTTTTAGGACTCTCCAAAATGGTTTTTCTACATTTTTTTTACATCCTCACTTAAAAAGAGAAACTTGGAGACTGGCCAGTAGTTACTTAGAATAACAGGGTTGAGTAATGGCTTCTTGAGCAAAGGACATACTGTGGAAGGGTAAAGTGATCGACTAGAGAGAAGTGGCTGGGTTTGTGCCAAGGTTAAAGATTTCTTTTTTTTTTTTAGATAAGGTAGATGATTCAGCACAAGGCCAAGAGCCCGTATAAGAAAAAAAGAAACATGAATGCACCTCTACAGTGACATAAACATGCTTTAAATATAGAATATAAAAAGGAGAAAGAGAGCATTGTGCATCTGTTATATTTCAGATGTTGCAGGTCTGCTTCTAGATAGGCCTTCATACGGTTACTATCATGTAGAATGGAAAAACAACACAGCCTGCCAAGTCTGAAGATTCCAGCCGGGGATGTGTAGAAAGATTGAGAGAAAAAGTCTATCGTAACTCTACTCACAACAGAATACCTTATCCCCCCCCAGACTTGAAATTTTGGGCTTAGACAGCCTAGGACTTCGCCGTCTTCGAACAGACCTAAATGTAGTTCACAAAATCATCTACCACAAAGTCCTACCTGTCAATGATTACTTCAGC
>JANHGD010001553.1:132686-146626 GCA_027560375.1 Imantodes cenchoa
AAGCACTATGAAGCGGTATATAAGTCTAAGTGCTATTGCTATTGCTCTCTCGCACCCTCAAGGGTGCACGCACCCCAGAACCACTTTTAAAGAAACACAAGGCTTCTAAAAAGCCCCTTGAGATAAATCCAGGCGCTGATGGACCTGTACTCGAAGTGAGGGACTCCGACTACAGGTCCAACAGCGCCTGGATCTATTTCTAATCTTTCTCCTCCGCAGCTTGGCTGCCGTGTGGGTGCTTCAGCATGTGGAGAAGGGCGCCGTGTGTGTGTGTGTGTGTGTGAGAGAGAGAGAGAGAGAGAGACAGAGAGAGAGTCGGGCGGTCCTGGAAGAAGAGATTGCAGCCCCAGCTAGCTAGTAGCACCTGTTTCAGAGCGGTGCCTACGCGAGCCGCGATTGGTTTCTCCCACGACTGGCTGGGGAGGGAGAGATGAAAGGAATGAATTCTGCTCTCCCCCCCCCCCCGCTGCAAAGAAAGATGGGATAGCTGCCAAAAAGGTGTGTGGGAGGGAGGGGGGATAGAGAGCGAGAGAGCGAGAGAGCGACTCGCAGAACGAACGGGGACAAGCGAACCCCGCACCGTTAGCTTCCAAAAATTAAAAGAACTGCGAATGAACGAATTCACCTTGCCAAAAAAAAGCCGGAGCGTCTGTCCACAAACCGGGTTTACCTTGAGCGTGGAGAAAGAAACCAAGTCGGTCTGCTCATTTAGCTTGAGCGGGTTCTGAATAAGCTTTACTTTTGTCTGAGGACGGATTGCTCAAAAGATGAATCCATTGTCGATTAAAATAATAAGCGCCGGTTATTCCTGCGAATTTCATTTTAATTGCCCTGCGCAAACTGACGGTTTGCGATATCAAGTTTAGGATTAAAGGCAAAGTCGATATAGGCAGTTCTCTAAGCAAAGGAGTTCTTCCCAATCCATTCTTTTCGATGTCCTAATCTAGTTTACAAGCCTGAGATTTTCCATTGATTAACCCCAAGATCGGGTTTTCTGAGCTTTCCTGGAGAACCAAACTGGCCAGGTGCAGAAAACAGTTTCAAAGCTTTGGTATGGCGATGTGGAAGGATGATTTAATTCGGCCACACGATTAAGTTACTTCTAACTGTAAATCGTTTTTTTTTAAAAAAAATCGAGAGAAATCATATCAACAATCCGTGCCGACAGGTCATCTCGTATTTATAAGAAAGCTTTGATTTTAAACCAACATCGGATTGAAATCAGGAGGATTTACTTGGCAAATAAAAGGGAAAGGTCATTTGGAAAGCTTTAATTCTAATGCTGGATGAGTGAATCACTAGTGAATTAAAAATCTCACATATACATATACATATACATATACATACACACACACACACACACACACACACACACACACACACACATATATATATGTCAAAATAGTTCCTTCCGTGCCTGTAAAATAGAATCTATCTGAGGAGTGTCACCAGTTATTATTTCCATCCTGGGAAATATTCCTCCGTCTTTACTAAATGTCCTCGGTTTTCAAACCCTCCTATTAATCCATCAAAGCGTTCCTGAGTTTCTTCTAAAGTTCAGGCAAAAATGTCTTTTTGCCTTATTTCAGTTTAGGGCAAGGCTTTCTGAAAAGTTTGAGTTTCGTTTCTTTCCCCGTTTACTCATGGCCAGTTCGCATCTATAAATAATGAGTTTCACCACTTGTACAAAAGAGAAAACAAAACATCACTTTGGGCATTTTTTTCCTCGGAACATTCACGCCTTCCGATTGGGTGTTCTATGATCTCCCAACAAGTTTCAAACCTCCACTGCCTTGTGGCTATATCCATCGTTGGAAAAGGCTCCAGGACTAAACCTTGAGGCAAAATCCGGAGTCCCGGAAGCCGTTCGGGATTGTGTACAGCCACGTTCTGATAACTCCTGCGACGTAGCTGGAACCAGTCGTATTGGCTTTGCCATTCCATTGGATTATTTCAGAGACGTGGAGGGGGGGATCTGCTGCTTGGGTAACAATCTATCCTCCAAACTAAACCTACCCAGGCCTCGTGCTCATGAGAGTCCAGAGCATGATACCATAGTCTTTTGAGACTGAAGGATGCCAATGCAATGGCTGCATAAAGTTTATAAAGTAAGCAATGCATTTTTAAAGTGGGCAAATAAATAAGAAAAATGAGGTGTGTGAACTTTGAAATTATGCAGCTGCTTTAATGAAATGCAGGCAAGTGCTATGATTGCATCCTTGCATGTTCTGATAGTTTTTTTGTAATTGACTCCCAAGCAGTGCCCAGCCTGTTTAAGGAAGTTCCTGTTTAATCTATCTCTGATCTATATCTTAATACTGAAGCAGAAATACCAGAATATGCAACAAAAAATAATTTGGAAACATTTTATAGTTCATTTGCAGCCTTCTCCAATCTGGGTTGACATCCAGATATAAGAATTCTCAGTAACAGCCCTGTTGCATGGAGAATTCTATTGGAGATTGTGTAGCTAAGAGAAGACTAGCTCAGTTCACACAAGTATTCATGTATGTTGGCTACACCATTAATCCTGTGCATATTTAGTCAAGTATAGTTATACTATGTTTCCTGGAGATCAGGTATGCATAGGTTTCATTCTAAGAGATTTATTGCAATTCAGTTGTGTAGTGTTAGTTCCTCTCTACTTTCAGTTTATTATGGCTTCATCCCCAATCTTCCCCCTTGATCTCAATATTTCATCCCCAGCTCCTGACTTAAGACCCTTAAGCTGTGATTGTGTACTGGTAATACAAGTAATACTTTACCCTTAGGTCTTCACCATCCTGCCAGAAGTGTGTAATATTCACTGACCTGATGTGGGCATGATCAGAGTTGTTAGAAGGGGACTGTTAGAAGGAGTGGGCAACCCAGTCTAGTTATTAGTCAACTTCCACTGGAGTCATTTTTCTTCAAGAGTTGTCCTTTTTATGAGCATTTGTTTTACTTCAGTACTCTATATGCCTCTCTCCTTCCTGTTCTCTAATTTTGACTTTTTTATAGGAGGTTAGTAAGGCACTGCAGTGGGGGGGAGGGACAGAACTCCATATTTTATTTTGGGAAGAAGAAGGGTCTTTTGAGCACTATTTTAATTGCAGTATTGTGATGTAACCAAGCATCCACTATTCTATTGGGAGGAAAAGGGAATATTTTTTATGATTTTTCATCTTGACAGTACTTTGAAAAGTATCTTTAACTGTAACTAAATCATCTTTGTTTTATTGTAGTGTCCAGACAATAAAGAAAACTGTTGAACTGCACTTTTGTTGTTATTTCCCCTTTATTCAACATTATCAGTTCTACTTCTCACTTCTGCCTAAAGTAAAAATGGTGGCTTTCTAAGTAAGTTTAAACTTTTCTTATTGTATGTGTCCAAACCAGCTACACCATAATAGTAGAGTGCCCTCACACTTTCTGGGGCTATTTCTTTCCTAATGTCTTACTATATTCACTTGAAATCTAAACAAATGGGAGGAAGTCCAGGCAAGCCAACCTAAAAAAAATGTCAACCATCACAAAATCAGACCTCCCCATTCCCATGGCAGTGGCTTACCTAGTACAAGTTTTTCCCATTGGCTAATGATATATTGAATGGGGACAAGGTGGCAACAAATCTAGAGGTGAAAAACAGTCACCTTGTCTATAGTGAGTGCCCCCCCCCCCCAATCAGAAGAATACCATTTGACAGTGACTTGGAACAGATAGAATACAAGCATGATAGGAAGTGGCAGTAAGGAAAGGAATGTCTGTATTGTTCATGCTGACTTAAGAGTAGGTGGCTAGCATTTTAACTCAGTAATTTGAAAAAGACATATGTAATTCTTAATAATCTTCCAATCCAGGAAGACAGCACAGCTTCAGTAGCTTTTGTTATTATAGCCTCTTTCTTTTTGAATTAACTACTATCATAGCTGTGTGCCAAATTCAGAAAGTCTATCAACTGTTTTAAATGCATTTAAATTAACAGTATTTGGAATTGGGCAGTTATAATGAATTTAAATAATTTATAAATCTGAAATAATTATAAATCTTTACTTTTAGCATTGAAAGAATCAAGCTTTCTATCAGTTATAGTCCAAATCTTTAAAAAAATACACCAATGGCTTTTGAGAATATCTGTTTGAGGGTATTATTTTACATGAAAATCAGAATAGCAGCTGTCTATTGATAATGCATATTTGCAATTGCAAAAACAGTTGGGAGAGAAGTAATGAGACTCTCCCCCAATTTCTTTTGACTATACAAGAAGATCTATATTGGCTTATAAAAAGATTGTGGGACATTAATGTATTACATTAAAGCGAATTGCACCAATAGTTATCTTTTCCATGTTTATGAACCATGTATTCCACTTTCCTAGATATTTCTTGGGGAAAAAGAATCATCATGAATTTATGTGTGCTTTGTTCAATGTGTCAACATGTAAGCTTCCACGTTGAAGAATACAGTAGGCAGGAATGTAATAAAAATATAAGTTTATGATCTTTCCTTAGATGTGTCAACAGAGGAGCATCATTTTTTCAATATTTCGTATCTTAGAATGTTTGTCCATTAATGTTAGTAATCTAGACAGATAGATAAACAGATAGATAAAAGTTATACTTTTGAAATAAAAACTGACAGATCATTAATAATATTGATAGTTATGTGAAAATAAATGTATTATATTTTCTTACTCAAAATATTGTTAAGACATGTTACAGGCCATATATTTCTCCTAAAGTAATTTACAGATTAAAATTATATAAACACCTACCAACATCAGTACAGTTTGTTCTTAGGTTACAATGGCAATTAGAGTTGTTGTTGCTAAGTGACACAGTAATAAAGTAGAATATTACATGACTGCATTGCTTAGTGACAATAGTCCGGGCAGTCCTATTTATTAAACGAAGAACACATGGGTTGTTAAGCATCAGGACTACATGTGACTGCAATGTACAACTTCCTGCCCAGCTTCCACATTGATTTTGCTTGTGGGAAGTCAACAGAGAACATCAGAATTCATGATCACAGTTTGATGAGACATAATCACGAACCAGGTGCCAGGTGCCTGGATTGAAATCACCTGATTGTGGGATGCTACCACAGCTAGATGGGCTTGATTACACTGGAGCAGCAAGGAAAACAACTTTGAGAGTGCTACAAGGGAGGTTGAGAACTTATGATTCTCTTCCTTCTCCCCCCCTTTTCTAGCCATCCATCCATTTTAGAAACCATCCATCTTCTTCATAGCAGGGCCCTGATCTTGGAGACGTTTATCTATGAGATTGCTAAAGCTTAACTGCTAGCTTGATAGTATTCACTCTTTCATAATGGAAAGATAGCAAATTTAAAATATTTTTAAAAATATTCCCCAGAAAAGTGTTGTGTGTTAATGGCATAACACGTGTTTTCCATGCAGAGATCAATCCAGTAGAAAAACTATAGAATTGCTGTGATCAGTCTAAAGTACTGGAGTTATGTTGCCTATCAATGCTCCGCATGCTCGGCTAGAGGAAACAATATCCTAGTCTGGTGTAACATAAGGTAGCTTTTTCTATTACTGTGTTTTACCTATATCTACATTTTAAGGCACATGTAATATCTATATCAATTTTTATCGCCCCTTCTTCCTAGCATTTTTCTTACAAGAGTAGGTTCTTCTTACAATAGTGTAGATTCTTTGTGGCTGAAATTGATCAGCTGACTTGTTACCTGAGCCTAACATCATATGCTAAAAAAAAAAAAAAGACTGGTCCAAAGTCCCAAAGTTGACTTTTATGGCTAAGGCAGGACTGGAACTCTCCATCTTTTGGTCTAGCCTGGTGTCTTAACCATTAGACCAAACTAGACTCCTCTGTTTTGATTGTCCAAGCCAGAAAGACTCTGTACAATTCCATTTAGCATCCATAGAATTCTATTGTGCAATTTCCTGTTATTTTCATGTGTAGCATAGGAAAATAACTTCCCTCTGATTGCATCTACTATGCATAAGCAAAGCATTAGGCTAACAGCATACTATTAACTGCTGCCAGCATCTTTATCTCTTCTCAGGTTTGTCCAAACTATGTGAAAGGGCACTCCATTTTCATATAGTCTCACTTGTCAGGCAGGACTGGACAGCATTTTGTTAAACTCTAAATAGTGAATTAAAAGCACTGATGATCTGAAGCAACCCCCTAATGCAAAATGATAAATTGCACTTAGGTAATACATGAACAAGAAAATGATTTATAGATTTTCACAATGGTCTGAGCAAATGAAGGCAATATGAATTATATATCCTAATGCTCACTATATCATTTTCTAATAATACTGTTGCAGCTGCAATGCCATACACGACTTTCTTCAATAGAAGTTATTGATTAATAAGAAGTCCAAATCTAGTTTTACAGCAGACATGCTTTTTCTCCTCTTATTAATTGCTTTAATGCCAACAAAAATGTTTTATGTATGCATGCATGCATGTATGTATTTCTTGATTTTGGAAGTAAAGGACAAGATTCAACCGAGCACCACAGTTTCTGTCTGCTACTCCATATGTCATCATTTTAGGCTGCTATTACTTCTACAAATGAAGAATAATCTTTTATAAAAACCACATTTTCCTTCATGCTGCCATTTAGAAATGCAAATAAATGGTTGTAGGCTGGTAAATCTATCTTTCATATTGAAATGGAAAATGAGTCTTTTTTCCCCAGTGAAATGTCTGAGGTTTGATCATCATCTGTCTACTTTGCGTATAGAAAATGTTTTCATCGGATTATCTAACAATTTAGATTCAAGAGCAGGTGATTTTGAAGCCTGGTGTTAAAGAAACATAGTGTATTTTGTTTTGTTTTTACCACAGGAGCATTAACACCTTTCAACGTAAGTTTTTGTTAGTTGTTTTCTTCTGGGCTTCTCATTTTTAGTCATTTAGTCAGAATGGAGAATTAAGAGTGGTAAGGCCAAGACATTAAAAATTAGGTTGCAATATCGTACCAGAGATATCTCTGGTACGATATTGCAACCTAATTTTTAATGTCTTGGCCTTACCACTCTTAATTCTCCATTCTGACTAAATGACTAAAAATGAGAAGCCCAGAAGAAAACAACTAACAAAAACTTACGTTGAAAGGTGTTAATGCTCCTGTGGTAAAAACAAAACAAAATACACTATGTTTCTTTAACACCAGGCTTCAAAATCACCTGCTCTTGAATCTAAATTGTTAGATAATCCGATGAAAACATTTTCTATACGCAAAGTAGACAGATGATGATCAAACCTCAGACATTTCACTGGGGAAAAAAGACTCATTTTCCATTTCAATATGAAAGATAGATTTACCAGCCTACAACCATTTATTTGCATTTCTAAATGGCAGCATGAAGGAAAATGTGGTTTTTATAAAAGATTATTCTTCATTTGTAGAAGTAATAGCAGCCTAAAATGATGACATATGGAGTAGCAGACAGAAACTGTGGTGCTCGGTTGAATCTTGTCCTTTACTTCCAAAATCAAGAAATACATACATGCATGCATGCATACATAAAACATTTTTGTTGGCATTAAAGCAATTAATAAGAGGAGAAAAAGCATGTCTGCTGTAAAACTAGATTTGGACTTCTTATTAATCAATAACTTCTATTGAAGAAAGTCGTGTATGGCATTGCAGCTGCAACAGTATTATTAGAAAATGATATAGTGAGCATTAGGATATATAATTCATATTGCCTTCATTTGCTCAGACCATTGTGAAAATCTATAAATCATTTTCTTGTTCATGTATTACCTAAGTGCAATTTATCATTTTGCATTAGGGGGTTGCTTCAGATCATCAGTGCTTTTAATTCACTATTTAGAGTTTAACAAAATGCTGTCCAGTCCTGCCTGACAAGTGAGACTATATGAAAATGGAGTGCCCTTTCACATAGTTTGGACAAACCTGAGAAGAGATAAAGATGCTGGCAGCAGTTAATAGTATGCTGTTAGCCTAATGCTTTGCTTATGCATAGTAGATGCAATCAGAGGGAAGTTATTTTCCTATGCTACACATGAAAATAACAGGAAATTGCACAATAGAATTCTATGGATGCTAAATGGAATTGTACAGAGTCTTTCTGGCTTGGACAATCAAAACAGAGGAGTCTAGTTTGGTCTAATGGTTAAGACACCAGGCTAGACCAAAAGATGGAGAGTTCCAGTCCTGCCTTAGCCATAAAAGTCAACTTTGGGACTTTGGACCAGTCTTTTTTTTTTTTTTAGCATATGATGTTAGGCTCAGGTAACAAGTCAGCTGATCAATTTCAGCCACAAAGAATCTACACTATTGTAAGAAGAACCTACTCTTGTAAGAAAAATGCTAGGAAGAAGGGGCGATAAAAATTGATATAGATATTACATGTGCCTTAAAATGTAGATATAGGTAAAACACAGTAATAGAAAAAGCTACCTTATGTTACACCAGACTAGGATATTGTTTCCTCTAGCCGAGCATGCGGAGCATTGATAGGCAACATAACTCCAGTACTTTAGACTGATCACAGCAATTCTATAGTTTTTCTACTGGATTGATCTCTGCATGGAAAACACGTGTTATGCCATTAACACACAACACTTTTCTGGGGAATATTTTTAAAAATATTTTAAATTTGCTATCTTTCCATTATGAAAGAGTGAATACTATCAAGCTAGCAGTTAAGCTTTAGCAATCTCATAGATAAACGTCTCCAAGATCAGGGCCCTGCTATGAAGAAGATGGATGGTTTCTAAAATGGATGGATGGCTAGAAAAGGGGGGGAGAAGGAAGAGAATCATAAGTTCTCAACCTCCCTTGTAGCACTCTCAAAGTTGTTTTCCTTGCTGCTCCAGTGTAATCAAGCCCATCTAGCTGTGGTAGCATCCCACAATCAGGTGATTTCAATCCAGGCACCTGGCACCTGGTTCGTGATTATGTCTCATCAAACTGTGATCATGAATTCTGATGTTCTCTGTTGACTTCCCACAAGCAAAATCAATGTGGAAGCTGGGCAGGAAGTTGTACATTGCAGTCACATGTAGTCCTGATGCTTAACAACCCATGTGTTCTTCGTTTAATAAATAGGACTGCCCGGACTATTGTCACTAAGCAATGCAGTCATGTAATATTCTACTTTATTACTGTGTCACTTAGCAACAACAACTCTAATTGCCATTGTAACCTAAGAACAAACTGTACTGATGTTGGTAGGTGTTTATATAATTTTAATCTGTAAATTACTTTAGGAGAAATATATGGCCTGTAACATGTCTTAACAATATTTTGAGTAAGAAAATATAATACATTTATTTTCACATAACTATCAATATTATTAATGATCTGTCAGTTTTTATTTCAAAAGTATAACTTTTATCTATCTGTTTATCTATCTGTCTAGATTACTAACATTAATGGACAAACATTCTAAGATACGAAATATTGAAAAAATGATGCTCCTCTGTTGACACATCTAAGGAAAGATCATAAACTTATATTTTTATTACATTCCTGCCTACTGTATTCTTCAACGTGGAAGCTTACATGTTGACACATTGAACAAAGCACACATAAATTCATGATGATTCTTTTTCCCCAAGAAATATCTAGGAAAGTGGAATACATGGTTCATAAACATGGAAAAGATAACTATTGGTGCAATTCGCTTTAATGTAATACATTAATGTCCCACAATCTTTTTATAAGCCAATATAGATCTTCTTGTATAGTCAAAAGAAATTGGGGGAGAGTCTCATTACTTCTCTCCCAACTGTTTTTGCAATTGCAAATATGCATTATCAATAGACAGCTGCTATTCTGATTTTCATGTAAAATAATACCCTCAAACAGATATTCTCAAAAGCCATTGGTGTATTTTTTTAAAGATTTGGACTATAACTGATAGAAAGCTTGATTCTTTCAATGCTAAAAGTAAAGATTTATAATTATTTCAGATTTATAAATTATTTAAATTCATTATAACTGCCCAATTCCAAATACTGTTAATTTAAATGCATTTAAAACAGTTGATAGACTTTCTGAATTTGGCACACAGCTATGATAGTAGTTAATTCAAAAAGAAAGAGGCTATAATAACAAAAGCTACTGAAGCTGTGCTGTCTTCCTGGATTGGAAGATTATTAAGAATTACATATGTCTTTTTCAAATTACTGAGTTAAAATGCTAGCCACCTACTCTTAAGTCAGCATGAACAATACAGACATTCCTTTCCTTACTGCCACTTCCTATCATGCTTGTATTCTATCTGTTCCAAGTCACTGTCAAATGGTATTCTTCTGATTGGGGGGGGGGGGCACTCACTATAGACAAGGTGACTGTTTTTCACCTCTAGATTTGTTGCCACCTTGTCCCCATTCAATATATCATTAGCCAATGGGAAAAACTTGTACTAGGTAAGCCACTGCCATGGGAATGGGGAGGTCTGATTTTGTGATGGTTGACATTTTTTTTAGGTTGGCTTGCCTGGACTTCCTCCCATTTGTTTAGATTTCAAGTGAATATAGTAAGACATTAGGAAAGAAATAGCCCCAGAAAGTGTGAGGGCACTCTACTATTATGGTGTAGCTGGTTTGGACACATACAATAAGAAAAGTTTAAACTTACTTAGAAAGCCACCATTTTTACTTTAGGCAGAAGTGAGAAGTAGAACTGATAATGTTGAATAAAGGGGAAATAACAACAAAAGTGCAGTTCAACAGTTTTCTTTATTGTCTGGACACTACAATAAAACAAAGATGATTTAGTTACAGTTAAAGATACTTTTCAAAGTACTGTCAAGATGAAAAATCATAAAAAATATTCCCTTTTCCTCCCAATAGAATAGTGGATGCTTGGTTACATCACAATACTGCAATTAAAATAGTGCTCAAAAGACCCTTCTTCTTCCCAAAATAAAATATGGAGTTCTGTCCCTCCCCCCCACTGCAGTGCCTTACTAACCTCCTATAAAAAAGTCAAAATTAGAGAACAGGAAGGAGAGAGGCATATAGAGTACTGAAGTAAAACAAATGCTCATAAAAAGGACAACTCTTGAAGAAAAATGACTCCAGTGGAAGTTGACTAATAACTAGACTGGGTTGCCCACTCCTTCTAACAGTCCCCTTCTAACAACTCTGATCATGCCCACATCAGGTCAGTGAATATTACACACTTCTGGCAGGATGGTGAAGACCTAAGGGTAAAGTATTACTTGTATTACCAGTACACAATCACAGCTTAAGGGTCTTAAGTCAGGAGCTGGGGATGAAATATTGAGATCAAGGGGGAAGATTGGGGATGAAGCCATAATAAACTGAAAGTAGAGAGGAACTAACACTACACAACTGAATTGCAATAAATCTCTTAGAATGAAACCTATGCATACCTGATCTCCAGGAAACATAGTATAACTATACTTGACTAAATATGCACAGGATTAATGGTGTAGCCAACATACATGAATACTTGTGTGAACTGAGCTAGTCTTCTCTTAGCTACACAATCTCCAATAGAATTCTCCATGCAACAGGGCTGTTACTGAGAATTCTTATATCTGGATGTCAACCCAGATTGGAGAAGGCTGCAAATGAACTATAAAATGTTTCCAAATTATTTTTTGTTGCATATTCTGGTATTTCTGCTTCAGTATTAAGATATAGATCAGAGATAGATTAAACAGGAACTTCCTTAAACAGGCTGGGCACTGCTTGGGAGTCAATTACAAAAAAACTATCAGAACATGCAAGGATGCAATCATAGCACTTGCCTGCATTTCATTAAAGCAGCTGCATAATTTCAAAGTTCACACACCTCATTTTTCTTATTTATTTGCCCACTTTAAAAATGCATTGCTTACTTTATAAACTTTATGCAGCCATTGCATTGGCATCCTTCAGTCTCAAAAGACTATGGTATCATGCTCTGGACTCTCATGAGCACGAGGCCTGGGTAGGTTTAGTTTGGAGGATAGATTGTTACCCAAGCAGCAGATCCCCCCCTCCACGTCTCTGAAATAATCCAATGGAATGGCAAAGCCAATACGACTGGTTCCAGCTACGTCGCAGGAGTTATCAGAACGTGGCTGTACACAATCCCGAACGGCTTCCGGGACTCCGGATTTTGCCTCAAGGTTTAGTCCTGGAGCCTTTTCCAACGATGGATATAGCCACAAGGCAGTGGAGGTTTGAAACTTGTTGGGAGATCATAGAACACCCAATCGGAAGGCGTGAATGTTCCGAGGAAAAAAATGCCCAAAGTGATGTTTTGTTTTCTCTTTTGTACAAGTGGTGAAACTCATTATTTATAGATGCGAACTGGCCATGAGTAAACGGGGAAAGAAACGAAACTCAAACTTTTCAGAAAGCCTTGCCCTAAACTGAAATAAGGCAAAAAGACATTTTTGCCTGAACTTTAGAAGAAACTCAGGAACGCTTTGATGGATTAATAGGAGGGTTTGAAAACCGAGGACATTTAGTAAAGACGGAGGAATATTTCCCAGGATGGAAATAATAACTGGTGACACTCCTCAGATAGATTCTATTTTACAGGCACGGAAGGAACTATTTTGACATATATATATGTGTGTGTGTGTGTGTGTGTGTGTGTGTGTGTGTGTGTGTATGTATATGTATATGTATATGTATATGTGAGATTTTTAATTCACTAGTGATTCACTCATCCAGCATTAGAATTAAAGCTTTCCAAATGACCTTTCCCTTTTATTTGCCAAGTAAATCCTCCTGATTTCAATCCGATGTTGGTTTAAAATCAAAGCTTTCTTATAAATACGAGATGACCTGTCGGCACGGATTGTTGATATGATTTCTCTCGATTTTTTTTAAAAAAAAACGATTTACAGTTAGAAGTAACTTAATCGTGTGGCCGAATTAAATCATCCTTCCACATCGCCATACCAAAGCTTTGAAACTGTTTTCTGCACCTGGCCAGTTTGGTTCTCCAGGAAAGCTCAGAAAACCCGATCTTGGGGTTAATCAATGGAAAATCTCAGGCTTGTAAACTAGATTAGGACATCGAAAAGAATGGATTGGGAAGAACTCCTTTGCTTAGAGAACTGCCTATATCGACTTTGCCTTTAATCCTAAACTTGATATCGCAAACCGTCAGTTTGCGCAGGGCAATTAAAATGAAATTCGCAGGAATAACCGGCGCTTATTATTTTAATCGACAATGGATTCATCTTTTGAGCAATCCGTCCTCAGACAAAAGTAAAGCTTATTCAGAACCCGCTCAAGCTAAATGAGCAGACCGACTTGGTTTCTTTCTCCACGCTCAAGGTAAACCCGGTTTGTGGACAGACGCTCCGGCTTTTTTTTGGCAAGGTGAATTCGTTCATTCGCAGTTCTTTTAATTTTTGGAAGCTAACGGTGCGGGGTTCGCTTGTCCCCGTTCGTTCTGCGAGTCGCTCTCTCGCTCTCTCGCTCTCTATCCCCCCTCCCTCCCACACACCTTTTTGGCAGCTATCCCATCTTTCTTTGCAGCGGGGGGGGGGGGAGAGCAGAATTCATTCCTTTCATCTCTCCCTCCCCAGCCAGTCGTGGGAGAAACCAATCGCGGCTCGCGTAGGCACCGCTCTGAAACAGGTGCTACTAGCTAGCTGGGGCTGCAATCTCTTCTTCCAGGACCGCCCGACTCTCTCTCTGTCTCTCTCTCTCTCTCTCTCTCACACACACACACACACACACGGCGCCCTTCTCCACATGCTGAAGCACCCACACGGCAGCCAAGCTGCGGAGGAGAAAGATTAGAAATAGATCCAGGCGCTGTTGGACCTGTAGTCGGAGTCCCTCACTTCGAGTACAGGTCCATCAGCGCCTGGATTTATCTCAAGGGGCTTTTTAGAAGCCTTGTGTTTCTTTAAAAGTGGTTCTGGGGTGCGTGCACCCTTGAGGGTGCGAGAGAGCAATAGCAATAGCACTTAGACTTATATACCGCTTCATAGTGCTT
>JANHGD010001553.1:161025-184409 GCA_027560375.1 Imantodes cenchoa
GTATGGTGTCAAAAGACAAAAACTTTGAAAGAATAAAAAATAATCTAATAAAAATAATCTAACAAAACGAAAAACATAATCCATAATTAACACATAATAGAGGTTTGCAATAAAAAAACAAATGTACACATCAAAGAGTGGCCTCATTTACGATCTCAGCTCAATGCGCAGAAAAAAAAGGTTAAATCAGGTTAAAACAGCCATAGAGTGTGTTTATTATTAGCTGTATGTCCGACCATTTATTTTCTACAACCCAAGTCAGTAGACATAATGCTCTGGTGTCCTATTTTCCCCACAGTAACTGCTGATTGGGCTATGAGAGAGTGACTAGCCAATAGCAATAAAATAACCCACTAGAAGTGGAGTATTTTGAAAATAGCTAAATGTGATTTAAAAATCCATACTAAAAAGCTTGGAATAATAAAATATTTTCAGTGGAATGGAAAAGATCACAATGGAAATATAAACACAAGCATGTCCGAGACATGAATTCCATAATCAGAGTGTTCCCATTGAAAAGCTTCTTTCTTTAGTAGCCAGATAACTAACTACCTGTATCACTTCATTTTAAATCTGATACATTTATAAATGCACATTGAAGATAAATTGACTCTAGATGTTTATAAATGAGCTCCAAAATGGATTAGCACTAGTACTTCTAAAAATGGTGGACTTATTTTTGTAAAGCTGGAAAACTGTGAGATCTAAACTATATGTCACACATTCTCTGCTATAATTCAATAAAGCATTGTAAAAAATTCTTTAACATGAATAATAGCTCAGTTAAAACAAATTATTCATTTTTCTGAAAAAGTATTTTGGAATAATATACTACATTTTATAAAATAAATCTTGTCTGTAACAAAATAATGCAAACAACATTTGCAGGCTACAAAAGGGATTGTCTAGAATATATCAAAGCAAAGCCTTGCAAAAAGACTATTCATAGTAAAAATGAATTTAAAATCCAAGGAGAACAGTAGAATATAAATGATGATAGAAAGCTCTCTGTAATTTTTTTTAGCAGAATGGTTTCTGAATGTGAAATACAGTATTGGAGATGAATTAACTACATTTATTTGTGTACTTTATCCATGGGCAATATGTTAACTTATATTATACCTTGTATTATTGAGAGCCAGTTTGGTCTGGTGGTTAAGATAGCAGGCAAGAAACTGGGAGACTGTGAGTTCCAGTCCCTCCCAACACATGAAAGTTAATTGGCTGACCTTGGGCCAGTCACCCTGTCTGGACCCAGCTCACTCACAGGATTGTTGTTATGGGGAAAATAGAAAGAGGAAGATGCATTCTGTATGTTCTCTGTCTTGACTTACTGATATTTATAAAAATAATAAAGGCAGGATAAAAATAATAATATTCTGACAATTTTAACATAAGTTCTAAATATCTGTTCCTGTGCGTTTTTTTATGTTATATAGTGTAAACACCCATCTCTCTTGTGAGCTAGACTTGAAACAAAGGTACCATTTCATTCTTTCAGGTGTTTATACTAAAACATAATGCTGTTTTGAAATTTGATTTCTAATAGAGTGTGGAAAAAGAGGCTGTATCTTTTCAGTCTTCACTTATAGTACAAAAATAAAAGATTTACAGGATTGGATTGTATATAGTACCAATGACTTGCTTATCGCGTGTCAGTGAAAGACCACTTAAAAATGCAACATTATCTGGCATGTAATAGAGTACCTTGTTGGGTCTTTTTTATTCCTAGTGTGTATCAAAAAATTCCTACAAAATAGTTTGAATATCTACAATTTTAGAGGATAGATTTTGCTACGGGAGTTGAGAAACATTTCTTGCCATCTGCAAAATAAATCAGAGGTTTTTAGTTATAGAATCTTGAAAAAATACCTTGCAAATTCTGGGTGGAAAAAAAAGAATATAAGACAAAGGTGACAGAAATTGCTGTTTTCCTTATCCAATCCATGCTCACTTTTATTTTAGTTCTATTTAAAGATGATTCTGATATTTCAGTTGCTTTGTACGAAATTATATAGGGTTGTGCTAAAACGGCTTTTGGTAGTTCTTTGACAGTGAGCATATTTGAATTTTTTCCCACTTTTGGTTATTAATCCAAAATGGTCTGGATTCTGCTGTGGGATTGATGTTTTCCAATTGCATGGTCAGACAAGGGAGAATAGAAGACTCACAGATGTAGATTGTTCAAAGGTAGGTTTAGGTGACCAGCCTTCTATTGCAATTGAAAATGTAACATTAGGTAGAAAGTAGATGTAACCTGGCAGACCAATTACTTATAATTGGATCATTAGTGAATATAATATATTGGAGATGACTTAATATTTCTGGAGGGTTTGTGTGTGTATGTGTGTGTGCATCACTTTGCTCATCTCCCCCTTTTACTTTAGGTGAAAAGAATCAAATTGCAAATAATCAGCTTTTCAGAACAAAATCCACAAATTAAATTATTATTATTATGAATAATCATTAATATTTTGTGATAGTCATGGTTTTGTGCTTTACTAGGTCAGTCTCAATGAACTTAGCAAGGTCTCTGCACCCATGTTCCATATGGTTTTACCAATTCCTATGTTTGCCTTTTGGAGAAAGATATCGTTTGCAAGTTATTGGAATCGTTTTTACTTCAGTTGACTCAAGAAGAGTAATGAACATAAAGGATACACTGTGTTATTAGAATTACTTTGCTTTAAGTGTTGAAAATCTATAACACACATGTTCTTACAAAATGCTAATTAAAAAAGAGAAACATTTATACTTTTTAGATGTTATTTGTAGGCTCCATTCCTTTTCTGTAAATTGGCTGAAATAACAAATGTATTCATTGAGAGACTATCTGAGTGTTGAAATGATTACATGAGAGAATGGAAGCTTTTGAATGGATTGAACATTTTCTTTAAATATAACATTGGGATTTTTGGTTTATAAAAGACTATGGAATGAATAGTTGTTGCCACATTTCTTCGTGCCAGGAATCTGTTCTAACCAGGAGGTTTGTCAAATAGTGAAAAGCTCTAATTTTTGTTGGAAGCCAGCGGTACAAATGTTATTGAACATCAGTTAATATTTGTTTGTCCCTACAAAATATTTAACAATATTTTACCATCTGTAACAAATAGTTTGGCTGGCTGGATATATTTTTATTGTTATGTAAGTTCATTTCTATCCTTTGGGAAGAAGCAGATCATAAATTTAAAGAAATAGTACTTAAAATCAAGCCTATTGATTGACACCATTGTTGTCATTCCCAAAACATGCTTCTTATACATCAAACCATATGTACATCTTTGTGTGTTACTATACAAACTTAAATAAATACATTTTCCACTTAGTGATTAGAGACACTTCTTTGTTTTTATATAAAAAAATATATCATCCCTTTTCATAAAAAGTGAAGTGGTAAACAACAGAAAATGAAAGCTTCTTTCTTTATATGCTTCTTTATATTCTTATCTTTAATCACTGCTCATACACTGAGTTCATTGGGTCTAGCGTGTACAGTAAGCATAAAGTGTGTAGAATTGTACCCTAAATCTAGTTTTTATGATAGTCAAGTTTGAGGTGGGAAAAGAAACAAATAAATCACAGTAAGCCATTGGTATTTTCAGTTTACTGAGTCTGCACCTGTGCTTCTGATAACACCATGTCTTTCGAATTTTAGAATATCTTGACCCTGTGAAGAATCACCTGCTAGAAACCCTATGACAAGCTTTTAATTTCTATATTGATATTACCTAACAGGTAGAGGTGTCTCTATGTTTACTTACAAACATGTATCTGTTTACATACATGAATATAATTTTAAATCAGAGTTTTGGCTTAAATTTTTTTGGACTTTAAAGGAAAATGTTCTGATAGCTTCAGTCTATGAGACTGCATAGTAGCTTTTGTTAAATATGATTAAATGGTTATTAAAAATGTATATTTTTAATATTTACTTAGTGCAGTGTTAAGTTTGTGAATAATTGTATCAGTGACTCAACTGGCCTTATTAGTAAGGGTACATTTTTAGCTATTGTATCCTTCTCCAGCCAGATGTGTTGATGTTTTCTAACAAGTAGCTATGTTGTCTAAAAATTGTGCGAATGCCTCATAATTCCTCATTTGAAGGCCTTGATTGTGGAAATTAATATATTTCATCATATACTTAAATATATAATTTAATAAGTTCAAATCACTTTAGTTGGCATGAACGATGATAATTTTATTCTGATTTTCATCTGATTTTATTATGATCACATCTCCTGGAAAACTAAGCAGTACAATCTTGATCTGTCCTCCAAAAGAATTGGAAATGGGGTCCCATCACTTCTGGAGGGCAGAAGGTAGAATAAACCTGGATTAATGAACTGTATTCAATATAAATAGGCATTCCATGAAAAAAAAACCTTAATTTTTGGGTTAATATTTATATCTACTATTTTACCAGTAGTAAGTAAACTAGCCATTTATTTTGCAAGCATTTATATTATGTTATAATATACAGGTAGTCCTCAATTTAGAACCAATAGTTTAACAATTTTACAAAATTATGACAGTCTTGGAAAAATGGACTTATTTATTTGTGTTCAAAGTTATGACTATTATATCACCATGCAGTCATGTGTTCACAATTCCGGTGCCTCAAAACTGGCTTGTATTTCTGATGATTACAGTGTCTTATAGCCATGTGATCATAATTTATAACCTTCACAAATGGCTTCACAAAGACAATTTAGAAAACTTAATTTTGCTTAATGACCACAATCGTTCACTTAACCATGTGATTTGCTTAATGACTGCATTAAAATGTTAACATCACATCTGATCACATGATGACTCACATTGACTTATGACAGAAATTTCAGTCCTAGTTGTGGTCATAAATTGAGGACTATCTGTATGTGTTTGTGTGCATGTATATAATATGTCTATGTGCACATGTATAATTTGTTTTGTAGTGTTCATATTTCTCATCTACAATTTTATTTCCAGGTGATGTTTACATGTACATTCCTCAAAGTTCACTCATTAATTATTTATTTCCAAACTTTTGTGATTGCAATCATCTGTAGAAGATTTCAGACAAAGTCAAATTCTTCTTTTTCCTGAATTTAAAATAACATTTCTAATATAAAGTATTAATTGAGTCAAATACTTCCTTCCTTCCTTCCTTCCTTCCTTCCTTCCTTCTTACCTAATCCACCTACCTACCTAAAAATTTACTGGTAAATTTGTGAGATTTTTACCAACATGGGTGCAATTAAACTGAAAATTAGTAGAAGAGCATACTAATCTTTAGGGGGTTAGATACTTTTGACCATATGGTTTATGTATTTATGGTGATGTATTATTGTCCAATAGCAGGCATTCCTGAATTGGAAAATATAATCTTTAGGCTCCAAATGTTATTCTTGGGGACTAACACAGTAAAGGGACATTTGTTATGGCAAATAATTCCAATTTTGTCTGGTCTGCAGCTTATCAGCGGATTTGGAATTCTTCCATGATGCACTTCCAGTGAATCCAATAATTCTAGAAAGTGGTTATATATCTTTTACCTGATGATGTTCTGATCAAATAATGTTTAACATTTAACATTATTATGTTAATAAATTATAATGTGTAAGGAATGGGTGACATGTATGTATATGAAAATGATTATAATTTGATCATTGTTGAACCAAATCAGCAAGAGAGTATCCGTGTTTGTTGTACAGGCATGAACAGCTCTTCACTTCTTTTCTGAGCAACACTGTAAAAAATAACTTTTTACTTCTTTTATTATGCACGTATTCATATTATCACAATTAATAGTCCCATTGACTTATTTCATTTAAGTACATTGCTATTTCTTTAAGAAATGTGACTCAGTCTCATATGGAAAAAGAAATGCCCATCATAAGACACAGAGTGAAAAGCTTGCTTATCATTTGAGAAATGAATACATTTAAAAGGATTTATAAGCACACTGTTTTCTGTTGGCAGGGATTCATATTGGTATAGAGTAAGCATTCACACATTTGTCATACAAGCTGGATCTATGTCATATTAGACTTGCTGTGAATTTTAGCAGTTTCTTTTTATAGGCTTTCAGTGTGACTTAGGACTCTAGTGGGATTAAATGGAAGAAAGTGTGAGGAGCGTCTTCTTTAAAAAAAAAACCAGTGGCCTAATTTGTTGGAATTTTCAGGACCATTCTCAACATTTCCCCCCCTACCATTGGTATTTTATGTCACACCTTTGCATATACATTAGGCCTATGTAGTCTGTTAATGGTCATTAAGCTGACACTTTCCCCTTCGGAAAGTGGGACTTGTTCCTAGATGGTTTGACAAAGCAGGTGACAAGAATTTTTTTAATAACAGTGATCCCAGTTGTCATCTTATGATTATTTGACCAGTTGTGGAACGTTCTTGCACTTCTTATCTTTTTTCTTCCTTTTTCTTTTTTTGAATAATGAAGCTTCTTTGAAGACTTAATGATCAAATTCTTTACTGGTAAGATGATAGTAGAATAGAAAGTATCTTTTTTCTAATCACCATGCCTTCAGCAGGTGATGACACTAAAGGTTATATCTGCAGTTTTTCTCTTTCCTGCTTATAGGCATGGATCTCTTCTCTAATTGCACAGAGGAATGTAAAGCATTGGGTCACTCAGATCGGTGTTGGATGCCCTCTTTTGTCCCTTCTGATGGACGGCAGGCTGCGGATTACCGCAGCAATCTTCATGTACCTGGAATGGACTCTGTTCCAGACACCGAAGTGTTTGAAACACCAGAAGCCCAGCCAGGGGCAGAGAGATCTTTCTCCACCTTTGGCAAAGAGAAGGCCCTTCACAGCACCCTGGAGAGGAAGGAACTGGATGGACTGCTGTCTAATACACGAGCGCCTTACAAACCACCATATTTGAGTAAGTACTGTTCAAAAAGGATGCTGGCAAGTATTCCTTTTGTAGGGGTAAAATATCATTGCCAATATGCTTGCTAGGAATAGATAAAGACAATGGGAGGAAAAAAGACTCTTTTTTGAATTCTTCACGCTCATCAATTATTCTCCACATAGCATTGATTTTAAAAAAAAACACATTTGTGGCATTTTAAGCTTTCTACTTCTAGGACACTGTTGAAGATGAATTTATTTTTTATTTTAAACAAAAATGCCTAGCTTGTTTTTTAGAAATTTTGCCTTAACTATACAGAGTCTTAAGTAAACAATTAGTAACATCATCATTCCTGCACATTATGTAGCAGTTAGTGGTGCCTCTTCATTGAAATTTGTTCAGCATCATAATGTTTGTTCCATGGAGCAGTTTTTAGAGGACATCTTACAGGAAGTTATACTTTCCTTCTACTCCACTATTTTTTTTTTGTTTCCTTAATCATACTTCAATGATTTTGAATTTTCTGTTTTGATGTTTTCTGAATTTTTATGATCTTCATCCATATGGTGATGTTTATGTAGGCAACACAGAAGATGCTGAGTAGCTTGAGAAAGTTATTTCTTTATATGCTTCAGATTATTGGCTAGATAAAATGTGTTGAGTGAAGGTGATATATTACTATGTTTATCAACCTATTTTTACATTGCAAGACTGGAATTTTTCCTATCATTAGAAATATATTCAGTGATGATTAAAATCTATATCATTGGAACAGAAGAAGGCACCGTTCATCAGCAAACCATTTATTTAATGGTACAACCACTGCAAATATTTCAGGGAGATTTTTGAAGGAAATTAAAGTCTGAAAGACAGCAGAGGTCATATCAGCCGTTTCAAACAATACACTTGCTACTGGAGTACTTCATTTGATCTCTTTTAGTCATTCTTATTTCTGTCTTGTAATTAGCCCATTGTAAAATAAGGATTCAATCTTGAAATGTAGCTTTTCTTTTAGATTGAATAGTTGAGAGAATGGACAATTTTTATATCACTGTTAAGATTTATATACTACTTCCTAGATCTTCATATTAAAAAACCATACATTCCCATGAACAACATCTGTTGTACATTTGAAATTTTGGATATAGATGGAGTTGACAGCTTGTTGTTCACATCAAGATCCATCCCATGCATATTCCACTCAACAGCTACTATTTTAGAGGCATATTGCTAATATCCACAACCTGAACTCAGATCTATCATATTTTCTTTCTTTGTTTTATTCAGTTTACAAAGTGCGTCAAAAATGACAAGCTAGCATCCAAATTTGCAAAACCTTAATTTTCATTAGAATTCAGCATTTAATTTCCTAATGAATTGAAATAAACCCTGTGGTACAAGTTAATGGCAACCCATATATATTTGTGGGGTGGAAGATGGTTTTGGTTCTTGCACTCGATACTAAACCTAAAAACTACGTAGCTGATATTTTTATAGAATGTATTTATTAAGAGAAGAAATCAGTGCCTTAGCACAATGTGGAGAAAAGATTGAAAACAGATAGGCAGGCAGACAGAGAGAGAGAGAGAGATAAACTATTTTTATTTCACTTATAAGGATAACAGCAAGACTTTATACAAGAGATAATTGTAGCAGAATGGCTAATAATGTCCATAGCATAATCAAGTTTAGCATTCTCCTGGGTCAGATTACACCCCCAAAAAAAGGATTAAGAAAACATTAGAGTTTACATTTTGAATTAAATAAGGCTAAATAAGAAAAGCCCCCAAAGGTTAGAATCTACTAGGATGCAGCACTCTAGCCATATTAGTTTAATTGATAAAACTGAATAGGTATCAATCAGCTGATGTGTTATTTCTTTATTTAAGAAAAAGGAGGAAGAAATGGAGGGGATAAATATATTTAATTTGACTTAATAAACATTTAATTATCAAAAGATTTGGAATTACTGAATTTATTTCATTAAAATGGTGGTGATGGTAATAGTAATAATAATAATAATGGTTTGATGTGCATATTCTGTATATGGTTGAGGCCTGGATCTGATTAGGAAATCTGTTTTGTGCTTCACTAAGAAGTCAGTCTCAGAATTTCCAGTTAAAAACACAGAGATCTATCTCAATGTTTACATGGATAATTTAAAAAAATATTTTTTTTTCTGGCTTCAGTGTTGGAATCAAACACAAATATCTTTATTTGTGTTCTTCTCAATGCCTACTATGGAAAGTACTTGGCTATGGCTTTAACCCCATCATGGTAGATGGAAAATATTTAGAAAACTACAGATTACAGGCAAGAAACCTAGTGTTTAGTATTGCAATATTAACTTTGTAAGATACTGTAAATGGAGAAAATAAAATGGACTCAAAATTGTATCTAAGTAAAAAAAAATGCATATCTATTTATTTGGAAAAAATGAATGTTTACACTAGCTTTGTAGAACTAATTAAAGAATTGATAAAATAAATAAAAGCTATTTGGATTAGTACTGAGATATACATTTTCCTTGGAATTATTTTCTTAATGCTGAAAAAGGTGAGTTAAGAAATGCATAATTAAATAACTGAAAGTAGTCAGTGTGACTGAATAATACATTTTATAAGTTTATAATTTGTAACAGGTTAAAGGACGTATCTGAGAAGTCATGTGGCAAAATTTTGGAATAGATTGATGCAGTAAACAGAAATAACTTGCCTACCTACACCAGATGGTGTTCATCCAACAGTTGCAAATATATTTTAGGAAAAAGCTGAGTCAATTTGCAACTTGAAAAATAAAAATCACCAGGCTATGCTAATGTTTTAAATTAAATTCAACTCAGAAAATACTGCAGTTCAAAACACTTTAAAATCCTCAGCAGATATAATTGTATTTATTTATTGATTTGTTTTAATATCTATAGCTGCCCACCTCAACAAGTGCCCCTTAGAGCGTTCTAAAAATTAAAAATGATGAGAGTTTTCAAATGAGTAAAAAATAGTAGATTTTTCTATATCTAGACATTTTAAAACAGGTTTGCATGTATGTTGCAGTTTCAAAACAGAATGTCTATGTCATTATTTTGGAGTTCTGTCACAAGTTATCACTTTGCTGATTGATTAGCATGTGTCAGGGAAACAAATTTCCCCTTCTTTTTCATACACCCTACTCTTTTTTTGAGAGAGAGATGGTGAATACAGGAGAAAGTGAAGAGGGAGAATTGGGAAAGGAGGTCTCTTGCTTAAATTAAAGTCTGCTGTACAACATCAGGAATGCAGGAGCTTTAAATAATATCAGAATGGAGAGCAAGAACAAAGGATAATCTTCCTAATAACGGATGAAATCAAATGGATGTCAGCAAATGATAATGAAAGCAAAAAGGATCACAAAAAGGATTTTATTGCAGAATACTAAGCATTTCCTTAAGTCAAGGAAACACTAATTAGTAAAAAATACACTGCAATATTAAAAGTAGGTTGATACAATTTTTGAATACGAAATACAAACATCTGCTTTGTTAAAATTATTAAATGATTTAGTAGGACTAAATAATTGAATTCTATTCGTTTTGGATAGTGAAAACAATAGTTCAGTTCTAAGATATCTATTCATGGAAGGTAAGTAAAGATTGTTTTTTACATTATTAAACCAGACCTGTTATAAATTATTACCAAATAATGAAACCATAATAAAGAAGATTTTTAAAAAATCAAAATAAACTATTGATATAATCAATCAATCAGTCAATCAAAATAGAGCTGGAAGGGACCTTGGAGGTCTTTAGCCCAACCCCAAGCAGGGGCCCTATACCATTTCAGATAGGTGGTCTTTTCTCCAGTTATGAAGTCCCTACAATTTCAGAAGGCAAGCTGTTCCAATTGTCCTCACTATTAGAAGGTTTTTCCTTAGCCAAAGTATTTATGGTCAGGAATAAATAGAAACATTCTATAATATCCTAGCCAGGGGTGGGTTCCGCTTGGTTCGAAACAGTTCGCCTGAACTGGTAGCAACCCGCTGGTGATGCCACAATGATGTCACTAACTCGGTTTGGTCAGTGCCGGTCTGTGAGTGTCGCCATCGTTTTTTTATTTTTTTTATTTTTTTGTTTTGAATTTTTAAAAAAAATAAATTTCTTCTGAGCATGCGCAGAAGCTGAGTTTCTGGCACTGTGCATGCGGTTGCATCTTGTTTTCAGCTTTTTAAAAATTCTTTTTTTTATTTTTGGCACTGTGCATGTGCATGCCCATGAGGCGGCCCACGTGGCGTGGGAGGAAGCGAACTGGCAGTGAGGTAAGTTGGAACCCACCCCGATTGTAGCCTGTGTTAGGTGGCAATATTTTTAAAAAGCTACAAAGGGTCAAATCTGAAAAATATTTGTAAGTACCAACTATAGATGAGAACGAGAATTTGAAATATACAATTTTAGAAAAAAAATGACAAAATTTTTGATATTCCCATTTAAAAAAAACCCTCTATATCCTTGTTGACCTAGTCTGATGAGAAATTGATGATGTTTGGGTGTCTCTGAACTGTTCAAATCCTTTTTGTGTCTCACATGACAGTTCTAATAGAATTCTAGAATTTCTCAAGCCACCCCTCCCTCAGTAACCCATCATATGTTAGCAAAACAAACTAGGTTCAATTAAAATAGCAAAAGTCATCAGCATCTAGTGCAACAGAGGAGACAACATTTACAAGTGAAAATGAGGTAGTTCTTTCAGCATCTGCTTTAATAGTGTAAATGTCTACCCTGATGTCAATAAACTATCATGCTACACAAACCAAATGAATCACTCAAATCTTATAACCAAGTTCTGTCATTTGATAATAGAAAGTTGCATACAGGAAAGAAGAACATGCTAGTAGTCCTTGTTTAGCAACCACAATTGGGACTGACAAACTGCACCATTAAGCAAAGTGGTCACTAAGTGAAACTGACTTTACTTTATGACTTTACTTTAGCTTTCTTTTGCTTTAGTGGCCTACAAAGATTATACGTACAAGGATTGGTTGCAAAGTTACTTTTTCATCACGATCATAACTGTCTGAGAAAGTTGTTAAAAAGGGGCTATCTATATACTGGAATTCTGAGTCACATTAGCAGCTGATCTGTGATATAAATTTGACGACTTGTTTAAAGAGCTGGTTTCTGAATTGCTCACACTAAGTAGACTTGCATAGTTTTATAAATACTTTTACAAATAAGGCAGGAGGCCTATTATTAAAATCATATTAAAAAAAGAAATCCTTTTTAGTCAAATGAAGTAACAGTTGTAGTACAAGCATGTCATATTTTTCATATGATTTTAATGGAAAGTAATGCATCTTTAAGAAGTAACATCATTCATTTCATATTTATCCGATATTCACTTCTTACTGGTACTCTTATTGATCTATGGCACTAGTTTACCCATAATCAATTTTTGTTTTTAGAATGAAGTTACTGAATCTAAAATGAAAAACCATCATTATTTCCAAGATAAATTTTTTCTTAACTATTGGGGGGGGGGATCAAAATTATATATAATATAATTCTGAAACATACTTCTTAATTACAGTCATTTATATGTAACTTGACAACATTCAGAAGTCTTTCTTATTAATAAATTATCAAGAAAAAGTATTTTTAAATATCCATATTATTTATAAAATGATAATTACATACAGAAATTTTAATTCTTTGTATTTCAAAGTCATTGAAAAGAATTTATCAGAATGTTTCAGTAATAAAACAAAAAAGAATATATTTAGTATCTTTTAGGCAGAATCACCATGAAACCTGACAAAATCAAAAATAGGTAACATTAACTCATCAACCAGGACAGTCAGAAAAATCTTGCAAAGACATGCAAATAGCATAGAGCAATGATTGGGCTGTACAGGGAACTGAAAATTAACAGTGCTTATTTCCAGATACGTTTACAAGGATTATTTTAATGCATGAGGAAATTTTCTGTCTCAGATTTATGTTTATGCTATTGAAAAATGTTTATACTATTGAAACCTATGCTATTATTTCATTTTTACCAATTAAGAATATTATTGGAATATTATCAGACACATAAGCCTTCAAATAAATCTCCACGTCCAGTGACTACAAGGACACATACATATAATTTTCTTCACTATATTTATTTGGACTACCATTTTCTTTCTTTGGGATTTTTTTTAATGTTCCAGTTTAGGCTACAATTCTGATTATTGGTGGTTTTCCATATACTGAACAGAACTGCTAAGATTTTCCAATATTAATCAAGTTGGCTAGGTTCTACCATTCCTGTTATCCAGGGGTGAAATTCAAAAATTTTCCCTACTGGTTCTCTGGGTGTGGCTTGGTGGGCGTGGCTTGGTGGGCGTGGCTTGGTGGGCGTGGCAGGGGAAAGATACTGCAAAATCTCTATTTCCATCCTGCTCCAGGGGAAGGATACTGCAGAATCCCCATTCCCTCCCCACTCCAGGGGAAGGATATTGCAAAATCCCCATTCCCACCCCACACTGGGGCCAGCCAGAGGTAGTATTTGCTGGTTCTCCGAACTACTCAAAATTTCCACTACTGGTTCTCCAGAACCTGTCAGAATCTGCTGAATTTCATCCCTGCTGTTGTCATAAGAGTATCATCTCCTAAAGTCTAGAATAGTCGAATATATAAATATATATAAATAAATAAAAAATGGACTATTTGTACATTTGTGAGTCATTTAATAAGCTAGCTTACATAAATACTGTATTTAATTGTTAGCACCAAAGATTGATTTTACCAGTTCCACTGAACATCCACTTTCTTTGACCTTTCAACCTTGTGAAGAATGGAAAATGTAGTATCACTTACTATTCTTCTTCTATTTTTAGTCCCTTGTTAATCTGTTGCATAACAATATCTGTCTTGATATTATGTTTCAGTTTGCTTATATTTTTCCTTCAATTTTGACACTACTATTCCAAGCTCCATGGAGCCAAAACAACTTTTTTGAATTAAGAAGACTTCATTTCAAGTACCTTCAATCTTCAATAGAAGGAATTGTATGAAGAGTAGAAAATTTAACTAGACTTCTGAGAAGCTCTTCTTCCTGACTATCAACTACTAGATATGAATAAACATACAATCCTTTGAAAAAGCAATAAATAAATAAATCTATTGATGATATATAATTCAAAATGTGCTTTGAAAACTAAGATTAATCTGAATTTTTCTTCATTCTTTCAAAAATAAATAATATATAATTATACAAAAAATACTATACAACTATACTACATAGTATAATTACATAATGGTTTAATTCTGGGTAGAGGTCAAACTTTAAATCAGGAAGGCCCATATCCAATTTATTTCTTTTTTTAAAGGTTTAAGTAATAAAGGAAAATGCTTGAAGTGTTTATATAATAAGAATAGGCAATACTAAAGTAATAATCTGATTCTTTCATCTAGTTCTGTGCAATTAACATATTCAAATCCTTGATAACACATGCTATTATCATCTAGGAAATTAAAAGCAGTGAACGTGGACATCACAAGCATATTGTGAAAGCATAATATGAAAGAGATGACCTTAGAAGATACTAAGACAAATGAAAAAAGGATTAAAGTAAAAATTTAAAAAGTATGAAAAAAATAAATATGTATATATATACACACATATATAAAGGTAAAAGGCCTTTCAGATCTCATTCGATTTCTGAGAAGTTCAAAATCTCATCCATTTGATCTTCTTGGCAACAGTGGGAAAGTGATTTGCTAAACATCTGTTGGAAGAAATGTCCATCTGGGTTCAGTTCCAAGTGGAGAGAAAGACACTGGAAACATGGAGATTGCTTGGAAAGATGGTTTATTGATGAACAGGATTACATGGCTCCTGTGCAGAAAAGAGCAGAGATGCTGAGATTGCCTGGTTTTATGCTCTCTGTTGGGCTTTGAATTTGAGCTTGTGTTCTGATTGGTTGTCAAACTCCCATGGGGCCATGCAAGGGGAACTTTGTAGGTTGTGTTTTGAGTCCCAAGCTTGGTTGAGACTTGCTGGGTGATATAATCTTCCCAGGTGCCACGTGGTGAATACTGTTGCTAGATGAGTAGAGGGCTAATCCTGCCTTTGTTGGATCTTGGGTGAGGGCATTTGCCTATGAATAGACCTAGCCATCTCTTTATCTCTTAAGTGCGGACATCTGCTGTGGGCTTTTGAGGAGGGGGTGGGCTATTAAGAGTGAGTCTGCTTCCTGCCTAAACACATGTTTCTCCATTTCTCATCCAGGGAAATATTCTGCCTTTTTAATATTTCCTAGAATATTTCATTTTTCTAGGAGAGGAGTGGGTGCTAACTTCCTACACATCCCAGAATGTTTTCTTCGTAGCTTCCTAGTTTAGCCATGGACTTCTTGGTGATTTCCCATCCAAGCAGTAATTCCAATTAGTAATTAATTGGTTATGGTTGGCAAGTGCTGCTCCCTCTTGTAGACATAAATATATGTGCAAGTAAGCAAAATGAGCTGTGCCAAAGTAGAAAAGAGAACATAACTAGCCACCAAAGCATTTTTAATGAAAATTAAAATGGCATTATGTAATAAAACATGAATAAATCAATGGTGTTAGATATCATTAATCTTTACCATTATTTATCATTTTTATTTATTTTTGTTTTGATATACAAGGAGGTAATTATACAAACATTCATTCCTCCTTCTATACTGGTAGCCGTTGACCTGCAGTTGTTTGATTTGTGATTACAGCTGAAAAATTTGTTCTGTGATTACTGAAAAAAGTGATTTCTGTCATTTTATACACTCATGACCATTGCAGCATCCTCATGGTTACATGATCAAATACATGTATTTATGATGGTGGTTATGTCCCAGGATCATATGATTATCTTTTGCCACCTTCTGACAAGCAGAGTCAATGGGGAAACCAGATTCACATAACATCTGTGTTATTGACTTAACAACTACAGTGATTAACTGAACAACTGTGACAAGAAAGATCGTAAATGGGGCAAAATGTCATGCTTAACAATGGAAATTTTAGCCTTAATTGTGATTATAAATCGAGGACTATCTGTATTCCTCACAACAAGTCTGTGAGGTGAGTTGGACTGAGAGAAAATGGTCCGAAGTCATCCTATCAATTTATTTTCATGCCTAAAGTGGGACTAAAACTCAGTCTTCTGGTTTCTAGGCCTGCACCTTAAAAGATTACTCACATAATTACCCTACCTCCCATCTGTCTAAGAAATGCGTAAGGCTTGAACATGATACGTTCCAGATTTTTCTGCTGTGTCCCAAAAATTATAAAAGTTGAAAAGCACTTTTCTCAATCCAAATCTATTGTTTTCAATATCATGTTCCTTGGATAAATGCAAGTCCTTCCTATGACTTGCAATAAAAACGAAGGACATCTTTTCTCCACCACTGTTACTATATATCTGTTGATACATCTATCCTTTCAATATTTAAAAATATTCGGGGACTGCATTTTATTTATTTATTTATTTATTTATTTATTTATTTACTGAATTTATTTAGTCAGAAAAAGAAACTAATAAAAGGGAGGGGAGAAATGGACATTATAGCATTTTTCAGATATCTGGAGTTTTAAAAATATTTTCTACTGAACTGAGCATATCAAGATTTAATGCATATTTTCATTTCTGAAACCACATAGTTTATTACTCACCGGAAGGTAGATAATGGCAATACTTCAGATTCAAATGGAAACACATACTTCAAAGCATGTGTATGAATCTAAACAACACCTGGTGGCAAACAAACTACTGTAAATAACAGCTTTTCCTGGGTACACATTGCAGTTGTGTGGGCAATCACAGGCCTTGAAGAAAGATGCAAGATGTGAGCTATGCGAGCAACCCTGCGTTGTCTGGTGTACTGTTAGAATATGAAGCACTACACAATCCTTGTATATTATGTTGTGTCTTGGCAGACCTTTCTGTACAGTTAAGAGCAGCCTAGCAATGGAATCAAATAGTCAAGGGATATGATGATCTCTTTCTCATTGTTAAGGATAAAATGAAGGTGGATACTGGTGTGGATAATTTTAATTCCCTTTCCAACTTGATAATTTGCCAATAATATTCTTATGTACACATAGGAACATATATGGACAGAGACAGAGAGACAGAGAGACAGACACAGAGAGAGAGAGAGAGAGAGATTGGGGGAGGGGGACTCAAGACTCATGCAAAATATAACTGTTCAATTAGGGAGTTCTAGAGCCTAGGAAACTGCTAAGGATGTGCAGTATTTCCAGTTCCTGCAATTTACTCTCCACAAAACCCAGTATATGGAGAAGAACTTCTCCATTAGATTTATATGGCAAATTAAGGCATTCTTGTTTTTATGATTTTTATGACTTTAAATGCAACACTTATCTTCCCATATTGTGACCAGAAACAATGGGCTAGTTCAATAATTTCTGCAGTCCCTTTTCAGTAGATACCAAACCCTGGACCAATTGATACTTCCATTTATTTTTCAACCATACGGGGGGGGGGGGGGATTGGTAAAAAGGGACATACACATTACACATCTAACTTTTTCTATCTTAATTTCAGTTTGACTTACATCCTCCTCTGTTTCCAGTAAGGGTGTATGTGCGTACATACTATATTTTTTGTATTTATTTCTCCCAATATGCATTTTCTACAAACTTACATTAATGTATTTTTCCATCTTTTTTTTTCTTGATATTCAGTTATGCTCATTACTGAAGTACATTAACCTTTCTGTCTACATAAAGCTTACATTGGAAAGTATACCAAATGCTGGATCTGTTTCAAATCAATCCATTTTCTTGCCCATTTTCATACCTCAAGTGGTTTATGTGAAATTATATAATTATCATTTTACAGGCAAATATAACACAACTTTGTAGGAAATAAAATAAAATATAATTTTATTTTTAAAATTGCAATAACTAAGAAAACCAAATTTCAGTAAATGCTAGCTAACTCTTAACAACTTCAGGTATTATTAAATAACATTTTAAAAAATTCTACACTTGGTGCAGAAATACATTAACGTTTGTGAATCTAAGTAGGTACTTGGCTTTTCATGGTTAAGAAATTATTTGGATAAAGTCTACTTTTAATTATGTAATACATTTTATAGCTAATTAGGAGGGAACACCTTTTCCAGGAGCATTTTTTTAAAAAGGAAGCAGTTCTGGCATCTTAAGATTGCTAGTTCATTTTGTTCATGCATGCGCAGTAACCACAGTACACCACAGAAGGCGAACAAGCTTTTTACCAGCTAGCTACCAGCATTTGAGGGATGTTGGGTCATCCGGGCTTTCTTCCGCCAACCTCACCTCACATCTGGGCAGGTCTGGCACTGGCTTCCGCTTCCATAGGAACACTGCTATTTTAAGCTAAGGGCACATTTCCTGCAATTCTGCACTAGAGAAACATCAAGTGTCTCCAATTCACAATGAAAGCTATTATGTCAGTCTCTTTTTATAGAGAAATATAACAAAAGCCAAAATGAAACATTATGATAACAAGGCAAGTTAATTGTTGTTGAGACCCTAGTGTCTGAGATGAAGAAGATAACAAGTGGCCTATTTATTATATAACATGACTCATCGGTGACTTAGACATTGCTGTGAAGAATATGCTAATCACGTATTGAAACAATACAAGCTTGGAAAGGATTGCAGATCTTATGCCAAATGCAATTAAGTACTCTATAATCTTGATAAATTGGAAGGATGGGCTGAAATGTGATAAGATAGCACTTCAAATCAAGTCATAATTGCTTTGCTCTTGAATGCTAAATAAAAGACTAAAGCAAGTAAATATGGGATATTGTAGACAATGAGGATAAATAAACTTCATTAAAAAAGCATGGTATCTAATAATTTCTGCTACAATAAATAGCAGCAAAATGGACTAGAAACCTCAATTAAAAGTATAGTGGCTAGAAAGCAGTTTTTTCTTTCATTTTGTATGTTCGTATTTTGAAGCAATCATGCATTGTTTACATTATGTGAAGCATATATCTCTAGCATTTTAGAAATGCAGTAGAGCATTGCATATTGTAATGTTTCCTTCACTTTAAAAAGGGGGAAATAATCCTCTTTACAATATGTAGGAAACTAGGATGTTCCTCCCTTGAGATACTAGCTTTTAATAAGCAAGAATAGTTATAATTGTGCTGAATCTGTAAAGCCTTTTGTTATTTACATTTCTAAGTATTGCTGCTCTACAATTGTAATCAGGTCATCCTAAAATGTAGTTTTGACATTTAAAAAAAACCTGATTCACAATAATGTTAAAATTCTTGATAATTAAAAAAACCCTGCGTTTATTGGATAAAGCTGTGAATATACCATCAATACACAACACAAAAGATGCCCTGGTCAACCACTAGGAGAAGGGAAACTCTGATTGCAAACCTTCACTTCCTTGTGGCTATATCCATCATTGGAAAAGGCTTCAGAAGTAAACCTTGAGGCAAAGTCCAGAGCCGGAGTCCCAGAAGCAGTTCGTGACTGTGTACAGCCACGTTCTTATAAATCCTGTCACGTAGCTGCAACCAATCATATAGGCTCTTGCCATTCCATTGGATTATTTCAGTGACCTGGACAGGGGATATCTGCTGCTTGGGTAACCGTCTATCCTCCATACTAACCTACCCAGGCTTCGTGCTCTGGAGAGTCCAGAGCATGATACCATAGTCTTTCGAAACTGAAGTATGCCAATGCAATGCAAATACCATCAATATCTCAGAATTACTTGTCTACTGATCTTGAGTATTAAGTGATCCCATAAAACAGAAATGCAATTGTAGGGAAGTAATCATCTGAAATTTCTTTGGTATGAATGGTTGTTCTCATTTAGAAGAAAATTAATATGACTGAGGAAGGAATGGACTATCAGGCAAATTACTCGCATATAAAAATACACGTCTACCTATGAATGAATATTTACACAAAAACATATACATTGGCCTATCATTGCATTTTTATGACTTAAATCCTTCTCCTCTTCCTTCCCCCAACCCCCATCTGCTCTATTGCTATTCATTTTTTCATTTCCTTCTTATCTTCATGATAAATATGAATGCTTTTCAGACTGAAAAGTTATAGATTATATACAGGAGAAATATACATAACTTGAATTATACTGTTGGCAATAAGTGCAATAATTGTGAAGGCTATTCTTCCTAAAGTATAAATGGATCCCCTTTCCACCATGTTGCTGGCAAAACAGTAGAAAACAGTTATATGGGGCAAGAGCTTGGATTTATAGACTTACTTTGTTCTCTATGAGTTTGAAATGTTGACTTCAGAAGATTCTTAAAGAGTACATTCCGGGTGGAACACCGGGATCCTGACAATGTATTAATTTATTTTTTATTGATTAAATTTATATGTCACCTACCTTACTCTGAAAAATTATCCTGCAGCATCATACACTGATCATAATGAAAATTGAGATCATCAATCTGAGTACACTAATTTCATTCTTACTACTTATAGATAGTCATGGATGTGGTAATTAACAAAGCATTATATAGAGGATATATAATGGACTTTAAGCAAGCAAAGTGATTTTTTTGTGTTAATTAATGTAAGTTAGATAACTCTTTTAGAAAGCTTTCTTGTAAATGAATAATTATTGTTATGAAATTACAATTCTATTTTTAAAAGGTCAGTTCCTGAAAAAGGTATCAAGATATCCTTAAAAAAACAGCTCACATATTAATATCGAAAGTTGGAGGGGGAGGCTAAGAAATGGTTTAGTGCTTTGAAAGAAAAAAGTAGCTTCTAATTTTCTAATAAACAGTTGAGTGTGCATTTTGAATTGATAAAATATATTTTAAATTTCCTGTCTCTAAAGTTCAAGTTAATTGTCAATTGTAGTTCCACTGGGCTCAGTTCTTTGCCAGTAAACATTTTAATGAACTGATAAGGAGAAATGACAAACAATTCACAACCTAGAATGTATGATATTAATCAATACGTTTTGCTGACACATATAATCAATAAGATAGCTTTGTGGAACTACTGTCATAGGAAAAAAAGTAACAAATAGCCTAACTAAGCAGAAGAGTGACCCCAAACTATCCAAGGCCAGAAGCCTAGCTTGCTTTGAGTAACTCCTAGAGGTACTTTGGGACAAGTCATGTATTGGGAAATGAAACCCCAGGCTTGCAACTATTGCTGAAATATTATGAAAGTAAGCATATAGAACATAAAAACTGCTGAAGTGATTGTTGTATTATGAAAACCTGTGGTTAATCTATGGACACGGATATCTATATTTGTAAATGCTAGTTTTAGACATGTAAGAGAATAGAGGAAAACACATGTAAGGAAACAACTCCATGGTGATCAAGTTTGTGGGTTTGGTAGTTTGTGATTGTAAAGGTTTTGCTGTAAATAAAGCTGTTAACACAGGATTTGAGAGAATCCTCCCCATGTCCTTCTTCGCATAGAATAAAGTTGTGTGATGAATCTCTACCTCGGTGTGTTCAATTGGGCTTCACCACCCTGGGCAAGAAACCAGTTTTGGGATGGGACAACAGAATGACTTGAATAAACAGCTGGAGGAAATGCTCATCAACTTTGTGGATACTAAAAAAAAGGACTTGATATCTCAGAAGATAGAATAAAAATTCAAAATGACATTGAAAGAGTACAGGTAAATTAGTAGAGATAAATTTCTCATGAAGGTGATGATTGCTTCAGCTTCAAATACAAAATAATAGTTTGAAGGCGGTCCATAGGTCTTTTCATGTAGTATCTTTCTGAACATTTCTTTAAAAATTATATCTTTTCAGGACTGTATATGTAGCTTGACAGCGAGATGGACAGCATATACATTTAATAAAATGAATAAATTTATTTAAAGAGTTACATACTAGTGCTATGTTTGCATCCCTATGTATTCCAAAGCACTTTTGTTTTGTTTTGAATTCAACATGCTTCATATCCCTTTCTCTTCCTTTAAGAGAAATAAATACACAAAAGATAAAAGATAAATAATTTTGACAAATGTATATGTGAAAAGGATCTTGGAACTTTAGATGTTCATCAACTGAATATTAGCCAGCAGCATTATAAGGCTGTTAAAAAGGGAAATGTAGTTTTATATTGTATCATAGAAGTACAGTCACTAGGTCTTCCATGATGCCTTGACACATTGAATAGTTCCTGGCACTATTGTTTAAGGACGATTCAAAGACTATGAAGAGGTTCAAATAAAGGTGACAAGTATGAACAGGAGATAGAAAAACAACTGTTTGGAGAACAGACTGAGGGAATAAACATTTTTAGCCATGAAAAAAATATTATTGTGGAAAGACTGTGACAGTTATTTTCAGGTATTTGAAGAAGAATAGCAAGATCTTGGTCAGAGTGCAAGAATATGGGCAATGACAACTACATGATCTCATTGTTCTCATCAAAATGTCAAAAATAGTGATGTGACAAGTTCTGACCCTTTTGCTAGAAGTTGTTTCTTTTGAACTATGTATGCAGTGTTTTGATTAAGATAGGAATGCTGCTTTCATCAGTCTAATTCTGCCCCTCCCATGCCCATTATATGGAACCATGATAATAAATGACAAGAAGGAATATTTGGAAATGTTATACATTTGAACAGTTCACTTTGTAATATCACAACAAGTAAAAACAGCAAAACATTGGAACCAATTACCAAGGCAGATGACAAGCTCCATTTTATTAGATACATTTAGAAATAGCTGGCCTAGTGTCAGAGAATTTTTTATTTTAAATTGGATTCATGCATTCAGCAGTCAGTTGACTCAGTGTCCTAAATAGCTCTTTCCATTATACTGGCTTTTGATTATATAATACAATACCGAATAAGTCAGTTTTGTTTTTTCTCAGTTCTAAATACACCTAGGCCAGGGGTCTGCAACCTGTGGCTCTGGAGTCACATGTGGCTCTTTGGATCCTCTGCTATGGTTTCCTGTCACCCTGTCATGGCAGAGGGATGAAAAAGCCATCATCCTGTCACTGCAGTGGCATGGTCCCTTAGTCCAGGAGCAAAGCGTCCCTCTACTTGCCTTTGTATGGCAACAGCCTTCTGCCTTCATTGTGGTACATTTGCTGTTACTGCCAGCAAAGAGGGGTGGGAGAGAATGGCAGGGGCAAATCTTGCAGGGTGGGGGCCATCCCCCAAGCCTGGCCTTCCTCGTCCCTTCTCAGCGGGGCCAAGAGAAAGAAGGGGGTGGCATGGGTAAATGTTCCCCTCCCCGGCTGAGCACTGAGCATAACAGCCCAGTGGGGGGAGGGAGATGGTCTGGCAAAAGTGGCCCCATTGGCAAGTTGTACGGCAGAGAGGCCTGGCCAGCTCTCGCAGTGGAACTGTTGTGACTTGCCCGCATCCTGCGCTGCTCGTGATGGATCCTGAGGAGCAAGAGCCTATGGAAGGTAGGCAAGAGCAGGCCGTGCACCTGGAAACAGACTCCGAAGGTGAGGAGGCTTCGAGAGTAGAGGCTGAAGGCCAAGCAGGGCCTTCTACGCTTTCTCCCTCGGAGCTGGATGACTCAGC
>JANHGD010001553.1:190757-205685 GCA_027560375.1 Imantodes cenchoa
CCATAATAATAATAACAACAACAACAACAACAATAATAATAATAATAATAATTATTATTATTATAAAAAATATGAGTAAAAATATGAGTAGCAAGAGAAGAGATGGGCTCTAAAAAGTTCAGGTTCTGAATAGATCTATATTGAATCAGTGGTGGCTTGCTCCTGGTTCGGACCAGTTCTTAGAATTGGTAGCGGTGGTGGCAGGAGGCTCCGCCCACCCACCTGGCGCGCATGCACAAACTGGTAGCAAACTAATTCAGAACCCACTACTGGATTGAATACAAACCAAACCAGTAACTAATTCCAGCTTTTCCTGCAAAAGAATATCATGGTAAAGGCAGAAACATTTTGGGGGTGCAGAGTAAAAATGTGAAAGAAGTATGTTAATGTGGTTTGGTTGTATATTATGTAGAATATATTGGAGTTTGTTGCAAAAATCAAAACCAGAAGCACAGACAGATGATTGATTCAGCTGGATTCATAAACTTCTTTATAAACATTGTAACAGATAAATTTATAATACCATTAGCAGAATTCTTCTTCAAGCAGTTACAGACAGCAGAGAACAGTTAGCTTCATTTCAGCAGAGTTCAGAGTGAGAGAGTACAGAGTGCAGAGAGAGCAGAGTGGACAGAGAGTGCAGAGTGGACTGAACCACACTGCTGGTCATATTTAAATGGTTGTCCACTAGGACTCCAAGCTCCCTCTCACAGTTACTACTATTGAGCAGGGTACTAGATTTACTTAATAACCACATGATTCCCTTAACAGCTGCTGTGATTCTCTTAACACCTGTGGCGAAAAGGTCTGAAATAAGATGTGACTCACTTAACTGTCTTGCTTATCAAGGGAAACATTGAACACAATTGTGTCCGTAAGTCACAATTGTTCTGGAAAAAAAAAGTAGTTTCCAGGGTACCACCAGACATCCACACAGACAATTGCGTAGATAACCACCCCCACAACTTTGCTGTTCACTCCCCACTCCTCCCTGGGAAGGGCTTATCTGTTGCTGCTAAACTGTTCACAACTGTTGCACTGTTCTGCAGACATATGGAAGTGCGGCACTGAAAAAGAGTGTTGATTGTGTTCTTCCTTGCTTCTGTGCTCTATCTTTTTAATTGTTTTGCATGTTCATGTGCAGCCATATTCGTTGCGAGAAGTTTAGCTAATGGGAGCAGAGGGGCTTTGGAAGAAGCTGAATTGTTTTTTTGCTGCTTATCACAAGTTGCTTTGGGCCGACAGATCTGTAAAAGTTGTTGCAGACTTGCAGAAGAGCTCTAGGGTCTTGTTCTTGGTGTGAACCCAGCCATGAATCAGTAAGTCACCTTCAATCTGATCTAAATATAGTTCATAAAATCATCTGTCACAATGTCCTACCTGTCAATGAATACTTCAGCTTCAATCACAACAATACACGAGCACACAATAGATTAAAACTCAATGTAAACCGCTCGAAACTCGATTGCAGAAAATACGACTTCAGCAATAGAGTGATCAATGCCTGGAATGCACTACCTGACTCTGTGGTTTCTTCTCCAAACCTCAAAAACTTTAACCTTAGACTGTCTACAGTCGACCTCACCTCATTCCTAAGAGGTCTTTAAAAGGGGCGTGCATAAGCGCACCGTTGTGCCTACCGTCCCTGTCTTACTGTCCTATTGTCCTAATTTACCTGTACCTACTTTGCTAATGTTTATGATTATACCAATACCTGCTATCTTGTACATGTTTTGACAAATAAATAATAAAATAAATAAAAATGAATAAATAGGTCTTTGATACTAAAAGTAGCACATTCAGATGGGTTCATTGTAAATTCCTCTAAACAGCTTTGCATAGCAATAATAAATATTTAATTTTACTTTTTGTAAACTGTTCATACTGGCAATGTCAATACAACAAAAATAACAATATACTAAATATAGTACTGTATATTAAAGGTCAACTTAGGTCAAAAACATATTAGAACATTTTGATCTTCAAGGCTTTGCAGAGCACACAGACAGTGATGCTTAATGTACCCCTGAGGGAAGAATGGCTACTAATGAAAAAGCCTGCCATCTAGTCAATGTCTTTAACAGATTATTGTAAGAAATACAACTAGAAACTTCCTTTTTTGTCTTTAAGTAAACTGCATTAAAGACATAAATTTGTCTCAATAATGTTGTACTCTTTGTTCCAATGGATGAGGAAAAAAATACTCTATTTTTAAGGGAACCATCCTCTCTCCACCTACAGTTTTCTTGATTAATCAACTTGCTATATTTGCTATACTATGAACCTCAATTTAAGAGATTAATGGGAGGAAGGAATATCTGTTAAAAGAGAATGTTCACTTAATCTATATTGGGTTTTATGTAGTTTGACATATATAAAATGGTGAGTGGGATTTTAATGCATATACAGGAAAATACAATGTACACATTCTGTCAGTCGAATCTTAAGTATATTAAATTGAACATTTACATCAAACATCAGAATATTCAGAAGATTTTTCCCCTTTTAAATAATTAGCTCTAACAGGATCACAAGCTACAGGTTTCCGGGGTGAGGTTCATGATTCTTGAAATTATAGTCAAATTTTTATTATAGATGTTAGTTGATATATACTAATACTGTCCTTCCAAAAGCATTACAGATTTTACCATTGTATCCAATAATGCTTATTATTCCCTTTAGAACTATGTATTTAAAAATCACAAATCATTACATCATTAGACTCAGCTATATTATTTTATTTCATTGGAATTTAAGTGAAGCTAAATGAAGGAAGAATTCCAGTCCTGACTGCTCCAAATAAATTCAACTGAAATACTGAGTTTTGTTCTTTATAAGGAATGTATAACTATGTAGCCAATGCCAATGCAATAGTATTTTTGCAATGCATCTTCACTTTAACCATTTGGAACTAATTTTCAGATGGAGTTTGGAGAGACTTCAGTGGAGCTATATCATACTATTGATATCTCTCTATATCATCTCTATCTATAGGCTATTCATAATCAAATCAGTATTTGAATAATTGTAACTTTTTCATAGATAGATCATTGTATTTATAGTAGTAGATAAATTCTACTTTATTATTATTTATTTTAGTAGATAAATTCTAGATAGGTCAAGGAAAGGTGGCTGACCGTCTTTTCATTATTTAGTTCACATGAGAACAAATGTGTTGGGAGGGGGAATGAGATTGTTGATAGAGAATTAATTATATATCCAGTTGCTGTGGCCTAGAGGTGGAGCTCTTGCTTCGTAATCAGGAGGTTGTGAGTTCGATCCTAGGTAAAGGCAGATATAGGGTCTCCTGCTTGGGCAGGGGGTTGGACTGGATGACCTGCAAGGTCCCTACCAACTCTGTTGATCTGTTATATCTGTTATATCAGCAATTAACAAAAAAAATCAGATGTGTTTTAAGATATGTTGGGAAACTGATAGTACTTGGGGTACAAATTGTCTCCAAACATGTTTTTTTTAATTGATGCATACAGTAAAACTTACTGACCTATATTATACAAATCTCTAACATACACAGGGATAGTTCTTAAAACTGTGTAATGCAGTTTATTCTCTTTAAAGAAAATTACATTAAGACAATCCAGTCATTTCAGATCTAATATTCTTCTGTCTGATATTTTTCATATAATTTTGATCTTAGAGTATTATTTGTCTTACAGGGATTTCTAGGATTTGATTATAATGTTAGTATACCTTGAATTTATTTTTATTTATATGCATAATAATACATTTAAATAGAAAATACATTGTCATTGCTTTTTCTTCCTCTTCCATGTCTAGATCAAACTTTAAACAGACAGAATGAAGCCACTTTGGCTTTGCCAAAAATAAGTAATTATCAGTATATTTTTCTGGTAGTAGCTTATATATCAGCAGATGGACTGGACTCTGCATCTCTCCAAATTCACGTAGCATGTTATTATCCGCTAAGAGCCTCCAATTGAGCATATTGTTTTTACATTTAGGCACTCCAACTCTGAAACTATTCAAGGTCTTCCAGGTAGTATAAAGGAGGTCAGATCCCTCAGCCATATCTAATTAGCCCTACCTAATTCATAGCTTTGGTTCTATGCTAAAAAGCAGAAGCAATCATAACAAAGATTATTATTTCAGTGTTAATAATTATCCTTATTTTGTAAAATACAACAATCACAACTAAAAAATTCCACTTACTAGTCCTTGTTAGTCCTATCATCATCCCACCAAATTAGACAATTGAAGTTTGGAAAAGAGAAGGGGAAGAGTGAGTACTGCCAAAGAAAGTTTCTGGATGTAATACAATAAAACAGTTAAATATAAGTTCAAAAGATTTATAAAGAAATATTGTAATAAGCAATTTATACTTTTGGAGGGAGGGGATAATTTGATAATTATATTATTTCTGAAATAAAGAAATCTGAAATGACTATTGTCAATGTTAAATTATCTCATAATTTATTGTTTTTGTTAATAAATACTGCTGCATGTTAACATGTCAATCTTTACTTACTTATGATTCCCTCCTCCTTTTTTCCCCCCACAGCACGGAAAAGGATATGCTAGTCAATTCTACGGGACTTACCTGAAGCAGCATGATTTGCACAAAAGTCGACCAACAAAAGCATCAACTTTTCAACTTCATTATCTTGGCCATCCAGTTCTGTGTTAACTGAAGAAATATTGTGCTGTTGGAGACATTATGGCCAATAATAGGACCTACTTGCTCTCAGCAGGCCTGAGAAATGAGTTGAAATGTATGGAACTATAGAAACTTAAAGAGGCAACTGATTTTGCCTCTCTGATCAGTGTGTGCCTGTTTACAGCACTATATAGCTCCTTCTTTCTCTTCTCTCTCCAAAATGTCACTGAGCCCTTTAGATGTTTATATTCGCCACAAGAAGCCAACCGTACAGATTTTAAACAAAGGAAGCGTGCATTATAAATGCAATATCACTGTTTTAAACTTGACTGTTTTATATTATTTTTGTGTGATCAAGTGTTCCCCAGACTATTCCAACTTTACAAAAGAAATTGTGAATCATGTTCTTTTCACCTGTGGGTCTTGAAAATGTTGTTAATCTGCAAGCCCACAAAATATCAGAGACATTCTGTAGTTTATACACCGTGTTGCAAAGTGTTTACTGTACTATTTCAAAGCTTCTAAATAAATATAAAAATATATATTATATTACATATAATTTTCCGGGAAACGTGGTACCATTTAGTTGATTTTTAAATGAGTCCATACAGTCTGCACCATACCCTAAGATGAGAAGGTAATTCAGGGTCCTTAAATTAACCTTGCCTAGAAAAATAGAAAAAATAAATCTTTAATAATAATCCCCCAAATTTTGTACTTTGGTCAATCCTGTTTGTCCTTGTTTAAAAAGCTGTAAGCAACACCATTTTTTTCTGAAAATTGTACTGAATTTCCAATGCCAAAGATACAGCTGTCAATAATTATGAAAATAAGCACTGACTGTACTATCAACCTCCATTATTTTGATTCTATTTCTATGGCTTTTAATTTAGAATCAAAAACTTTTTATAATGGCTCTATAAACACATGTATATGTTGTTAAAAAAAGTACATTGGGTGTCTGTACATTTTGAAATGTAATATATGATATAAACGAAGATAACTAATTTAAGAAAATCCTCTTCCCATTCTCCAAGAAACATAGCTGACCTACATAATCATTTGTCATAGTTTTGTGCCAATATATCTTTTCATGAAGGCGTGAATTGATTTTTAAAGAACAGCCAAGGACAGAGTCATAATCAGACATTAATTTGAATTGGTCCTTTTAATACTAATGCAACTTGAAGTAAATTTTAGTTGATGCTAATTTCACTGTTAACCAGTTTAATCCCATCGATGTTATTTTTATAAGAGTTTCATGGTTTGACATATGTCAGAAAGGGTATTTTAATTAGAAAAAGAATAAATTGTCAAACATTCAGAACTTTGGAAAGCAAAGCTTACCTTTATTTTATAATTTTTAAGTTGAAGAACTGTAAAAACCTGCCTATCTTCCTTCCTTGCTTGACTAGCGCACAAAGGAAATTTTAAAATAGTATCTGTGATATGGACAATTGTTTTATTGTAGAACTTGAGGTCATAGGGTTATGTGCAGCCTCTGAAAGCTTTGGTGTAGCCCTCAGAATTTTTTTACCACATTTTTAATGTAATAGGAAGTCATAATTAAAACATGACGAACGGAAATCATATTAGCTATTTTATTTCATCGCAAGTGTGGCCCTTGGTTCAGATAAAAAAAATGCACTCCTGGTTTGATTGAATGTCGAAGCAGCATGCTTCTGAATTCATGAACAGCATCCTCTATTATTCGGGAAATTTGAGATCACACCTATGAGCAACTATTTGCTTCGTTATTCATATCTGAAAATTGTCCAGATTATGACTTAGTAAAAGTAAGGGTGAAAAATGTAGCCCTGAAACTATTAAAAACAAGAGAGACTCATCCATGGACAGCTTTTGATTCTGGATCCTATGTTTGAAGCAGTGCACAAAAGGAATTTCTTTATATATCAATGTTCTCATTCATGACAATAGAGAGGGGAGCATTTCACACGAATACTTCTATACTTCCAAGTATAAGTGCATCCCATGTCTGTAAGACATTCAAGTCCACATTAACTATGGAATCACGTCTACCTTTTAGTTCATCAATATTTTTTCTTGAAATATTCCTATAGTATGAATGGGAAGTATGTGCATAAAATAATTCAACAATGGAAGGATAACTAATGTCAGTTTCCAAATTGTTCACAGAAATATTTCCACTGAAAATTTTGAATGCCTCTTTCTAAGATATTTGTATATTGACAGAAATTTATTGCAATCCTTTTACCAATGTGTATAAATATATTTAAACCATGGGGATGGGGGAAACACAGAAAACAATGATTTAATTTGAACAAACATAGTCGTAAAATCTTTAGCTTTAGGTAATAGAAGTTTGGTCACCTTTATGCCTTGTTAGTTTTATGGGGAAATGGGCTATTTTAGTAATGAAATGTGTGAAGAATTGAACAGTCTGTCAACTTGTTGCTGATTTTAAGGCAAGAAATTGAAATCCCTCTTGGAATTGGTTTGCTTTATTTTTACGTCCTCTCACTGTAGAGATGTTTTCTGTTAATTAGAATTCTTTCTAGTCTTGTGGAGACAAATAATCACATTTTCTTTTTTTAAAAATAGTCTATTAAAGTATTTTTTATTTACCAAAAATCTCCCTCACATCTTGCATGCAACTTTTTTGGGAAAATGTTTACATCACTTGCAGTAATTCCATCTCTCTTTGTGATTACCTGTCTGCAATGGATATGTTTATGCATCAATTCATTTCATGCTTTAGGTTTTTCTACTCTCTCATCCAAATATATCAACTACACAATGAAAGCCAGAGAGATTCACACACATAAAGGGGTTTTCTAGGGTTGGTAATCAGTTTTAGAAAAAGAAAATTCAAAGAAAATTTCTTATGATGCTCTGTTTTCACAAGTTGAATAAAATCATGACCATTTTCCTTTGCTAACACAACATTATAAAAAAGTGGCATGGTATTTGTATGCTATGGTAAATACTTCATTTAAATATTTTTATGCATAGCAATAGCTGAACTTGATGCCTGACGGGGAAAAAATGAAATTAATTACAAGAAAAAGTGCAAACTGGAGTTTGCTCCAATAGCACATGATTTAAATGAAAGTACATAGAACCAATGTGGTAAAATCAAGCAACAATTATATAACTGTCAAAAGCTTAATGTGGTTTGAATGTTGTATCAAGTCTTCCTGATGTATTAGTGCTTTTTTATAAAAGGGAATGGGATTTTTATCTAATTTCGTTGCATGAACAGAGTGGAATGGTAATCAATTTGTTCCACATTTTTATACTCATCGTGTGAATCTTAAGAGAACTTTCCCAACAGCTTTAGAGCCTTTAGATGCAGTGTGAAGACGTAGATATGGTATAATATATAAACGTTTAAGATGAAATTCAAGAATTTATTTTGACCCTGTAATCATTATCTGCTTAAAGAGAACTAATCTAGAAGCTGAATGTTTGCACAAGTCTAAATGGATCCCAGATTGCATGAGTGCAGACTTACTATTAAAACAATATATTTAGTTGCCTGAGAAATCTATAGAAGCCACTTTGGATTCTTGAAGGAAGCATAAATATAATTTTTCCAGATACTGTATGTGATCCAGCAACATGGAAAAGAATGAACATCTTAATTTGAAGTCTTATACCCAGTTTCTGTGGGATATGTTTCACTGTACTGAAGACTTAAGTGAAGAATGTGCTGGTATATGCTTTAAAATAATTTCCATCCACGGATAATATATTAGAATTATATTTGTCTGTGAATACACACATGCATACAATCTACCTCACTATCATCTATAAGAAAATGTTCTATATTTTTAAAGCTAATGAATGGTTGTTTCCTTAGAAGACAAGGAAAATGTGAGTAATGGCTTGCTTTCTTGAGTCATGTCTATAAATATGAAATTGTTTCTCAGTATTACATGTATATTTAAAATAACAAATCTTAGAGATCCAGTCCAATAACTTTATTCTGAGGTTCTGAACATAGCATGGCTATTCTGCCTCCTTCCTGTCTCTAACCCTATTCATTATTAATTTGGCAAGTGTTTTTTGCATTTTTAAAGAGATTTGCACATCATCATTTGCTATAATATGCTATAATTATTTTTACTATTGTAAAAATAATTATAAATTATTTTATATAATTATAATTTTAAATAATTATAAAAAAGAGACCCAAGTTCAAATCATAAACCAAATCCTAAACTCTCTTGAATCTGGTCAACATATGTTTATATCATTATTTACCAATGGAGATAATTGATACAATTAGTTTATTGGCAAGCTAGAGTAAAAGTGTATGTATGTATTTATTTATAAATTTAATTGGCTGTCCATCTTACCACAGGGTAACTCTGAGCAGCTTACAACCTTTAAAAAATAAATATATCTATTCTAAAAATGTAAAGAAGTTTACTAAATCATCCAAATTATATATTATCTATAACAATCTTTTGAAAGTCCCAAAGGTGCTTTTTCAAGAGGCAACTGGACTTTCTGGGGTTTTTTTTCTTTGAAGACATTTCACTTCTCATTCAAGAAGCTTCTTCAACTCTGAGTGGATGGTGGAAAATGGAAAGATATATACTCTTTGCAGACAGCTCATCATTTGCATTCTTTTCAAGACTCATTGAGGTGACTTGGAGGTATACATCCTTCCATTCCTCACCATTCAGACAGAGCTGAAAAAACCTTCTTGGATGAGAAGTGAAATGTCTTCAAAGAAAAACCAGAAAATCCAATTGCCTCTTGAAAAAGCACCTTTGGGACCACGATGACTTCAATGACTGAGAAACTCCATAGACAAATCTTTTGAAAAGTATTTTTAATTACTACATGGAAAAACAGAACTGCAATAGGAATATATCTTCAATGTAGAAACCAGGTTTTTCATAATTTATTAATAGGTTTTTAATAAGGTTGGAGATATGCTTAGCCTAAACAAAATTTATATACGTAGTGTTATGAACACTAAATTTCATTGAAATAAATTCTGAAGTTCCAATATATGGTTAGTGACCCTTTACCCATTTTGGGATATCCATCCCTGGGGTATGATTAAAGCTCTTTACAGGAATTTTTCTAGAATAATCTGAACAGTCATTTTTTTTCATGATTGAGCTGAACAAATTGACTCATTAGTAGTTAGCTTCCAATGAACTCTAAAATGGTGACAGTATATTGCCATTAATATTGTCACCAATGATCAATTTGTTAATGAACATGTTGGCACAGGTTTCCATAAGCCATAAGCCTTACAAATGAGGATGATATATCTATTTATTATTCTTCTTCTTCTATAAGAATAACTCCAAGCAGTTTACAGATAAGAATTTGAATGTACCTACTTTGTGCTGGTATTGTGGTTGTTTCCTTATTGTGCTTTGAGTCTGGATGTAATTCACGCCCAATCTCCTTTCTGCTCATTTTCTTCTGATGATATATTTGTGTTACATTGGCAATCTTCAGAAACAGCTGGCAGAAAGTGGTTTCAACTAACAAAATAGGATTGCAAAGCGGAGGAGCTTTGTTTCTTTTTATAGACTCCATCTGGCATAATTTGAAAGTTTGGCTTGTGCTTCTATTACCTGATTCAGGTTATTTTTTTTCACTGTGTCATTTACTACACACATGGATTTATTCATCTGCAATTTAATTATGAAAAACAAAGGGATGGCCGCATACTTAGCAGGCATTAATATAAACAAGGGAACCAATACATCGATTAGGTCTTTTTTTGGGGGGCAATTTTTTTAAAAAAAAATAAAAATCTTGATTATGTAGCAGATTTTCTGTGCAAAAACACTACTGTAAAACAAATGAGAATTGCATCAGTTTTGCTGTAGTCTAGTAAAATGGGTTTTTATTAAAGTTGATGTGCTTTCGGATTTTGCCGGCCCATATTACAAACGCTGTCTATGACATATTTATGACATATTTCTTCTAGTTAGTTCTGTGTATCTTCTGAGGTCCAAGACAATTTTCTCACCCCATCTTCTTTTTTTTCCCCCGGAGAAGAAAAAACAAAATTGGTGGTAGCGTTTGCTGCTAGGATACCAAGAACACCATGAAGCCACTGAACAGTTGATCAGTGGGAGGAAGAAACTGCACAATAAAGAAGAGAACGGATTCTTTCAATAGTTCTTGGGAGAAATGGTTCTTTCATCTTAGTTAGCAGCTTCACCCACCCACCCCTTAATCATTGCTTAGCTGACTGATGGCTTGTTGTGAGTGGGCATTGAACACTCTTTCAAAAAAGAAATGAGCAGTGCTGTGGGGATGGGGATAATGCTTTTTGCTTCTGCTGGACAGGAGAGTTAATCAAAAGAAGTAAGTGTGGTCAGTAAATTTTACTGAATAGCATTTAACCCAGTAGCCCACATTCCCTAACTCCACAGGTTAGTTGCCTGGGGTATTTATTATTGATCTGTGGGAGCTGCCTGATAAAGCAAAAGATTTTTCATCCTTATCAATTAAGTCCTGCATGGATTGTGTAACTTCATGGTAAAAGAGGACAGCCTCTCCAAATTAATGGGAAGCACTTTCCCCTCTGTCTAGCAGGCTTCTGTAGTATCAGCTGACTATATTCATGGTTCTAGGCATCTGATAAAGTTATGTGATGATCATAGTTAGGTATTACTGTGTGGTATTCTGATGCTTGGAAACATTAAGGAATTGGGATGCCATCTTCTGTTTCTTTTTTAATTTGATAAGTTTTGATAAAGTGATCTTAGAATTTAAATGAAAGGAACAATATTCATTAACTGGGGAAAAAAAATCCCATCCAAATAAAATTATAAGGATTCTGTTGTCCAAAAGAAAATATAGATACAAAGTATAGTAGGAAAAAAACCCAGAATATGAGAGAAGTTTACGTGAAGGACAATTGTTTCATATATAATCTTTTCCATCATTTCCAAACCCCTTTCTTTGCTTGTTTCTGATTTCTCAGGTTAATCAGAAAAATAAAGGATCATTTAAAACATAAATTAGTATTTTAAAAATCCTCCTACCTACATTATGAACAGAATGTGTATGGTGTTAGTTTAAGCAAAATTTTGTCTTAAACATTCTGAAGCACAGAAAACAAATCTCAAGGAATTGGACATTTTATTTTCTCTATTATTATTTTATAGGTTTATATTTCCAAAAGTTCAAGGTGAGTTATGTGAGAATCTTCATTTCAGCCCCCCACAATAACTCCATGAGGTAGATTATGGTATATTATACACAATACATAGCTTCTTAAAGCTGGCACAAGTATAAGTTTCTTTATAGGAACTCCATGGATTGAGTTCAAATGTGAGACCCATCAAGACCTGTAATTAAGCAATATTTGTTTTTGACTGGAGATCTTGGCCCTTTGTAATAATGGCCCCCAATCTTTTTGGCACCAGAGATTGGTTTTGTGGAAGACAATTTTTCCATGGACTGGGGAAGGGGGAGGAGGAGGAGGAGGAGCACACAACCTATAGGCCTCACATGTGCCGTTTACAGTAGAGTTTGCACTTCTGTGAGAATCTAATGTCTCGTGATCTGAGGTGGGATTGAGTTGGGGATACTAATATTGGGGAGTGGCTTCAAATTCAGATGAAGCTTCACTCACTTGCCTGCCTGCTCACCTGCAGCCTGGTTCCCTATAGATCACTGACCGAAAGGGGTCAGTGGCCCAGGGGTTGGGTACCATTGCTTTGTAAAACATATTTGTAGAAGTTTTTAACCTTTCTAAATATTTCTCTGAAAAACTATAATTGAAAAAGACATTAGATATCCCAATGCATGCTTTGAGGCCACCATTCATGTATTTTGATTCAAACAGATAATCATCTCCCCTCCAACACTTGCCTCTTTTAATAATCTCAGGGTTTGCTTTAAATTCATGAATAATAAACATATCAGTCATCCTTTCCCAGCTTGGTACCATACAAACTTCCATTTTAAGAATTTCCAGACAGTTGGCTAAAACCTTTGGTCTCTGCTGGCTGGGAAATACAATTTCAAAACATTTGGAATGAACAAGTTGGGGAATGTTTATAAAGATCACATGTCATAATGAATAAAACAATAATATTGAAATGTACTATTTATAACATAGTATGTTGGAGTTTATATCCAGTCTATTGTGGTGGTGGGGGGGGGGGTTGTACAATATAAATCAGATAATTATATCTCAGCAGAATATCAGCAGTTCTTTCAACCACAATAAGCAAAACAGTTGTACAAGAAACTAGTGTGGTGTTGTTTTTAGCAATCCTAAGAACTGCAAGTTAATAAATGCTATCTGAGTTGTAACGTACTACATTGATTACTGCATCAAGATATTAACATAAGCCAGTGACATTATAATCAAATGATAGGAAAGGCTGCAGGGATTGTCCATACTAATATTTCTAAATAAATATTTTCCCATAATATTTATTTCTTCCATGTTAATTGGCTTTAGTGATCCTAGGACCAATGTTTATGGCCTTTATGGTTTTTACTTAAGAATTTATGTAAACCTGGAAGATTATGCATTGTGCTGTACTACTGCAAATCAGCTGAAAAGCAATGCTATGCCCGCTGACTGACTTCTTCTGACAAACCAGTTAAATTTCATAAAGTAGGTCATAGTAGCTGCTTAAATGCATACAGCTGAATGGTCATGTCATCTTTAGTGTTTTTCTTGCCATGATTGATTGTGTCATTTTAACTTTTGCAAAGATCTGTTTGGTCTCACTGCAGATGTTAATGGGTGAGTGTCTTTTGCAAGGGTCTCCAATCTTGGCAACTTTAAGACTTGTGGACTTCAACTCCCAGAATTCCTCAGCCAACGCGGAGTTTGGAATTTAAAGTCCACAAGTCTTATAGTTGCCAAGGTTGGAGACCTCTATTTTAAGATGTCTAGCAGAATAAGATGTCTCTTTCTCTGAAGGTGTTCACTATCTGAACTTTCAAGCTTCTGCCCAGGAAGCTTTAAATTATTATATTTTTTAAAAAGGAGACTTGCTAATGAATTTTTCATTGAGTAGGTAGCATATTTAACATACCATGTGCCGTGTGCTGTTTAAATATATAAACTTGAATCAGTGCAAGTTCAGGGCACAAACTCTTATATTTTATTAAGATTCATTTCCTTTCCTTAAAATGAGACTAAAATAGAACCAACAGACAAGCTTGATTATTGAAAAAAGTAAAGGTATCGTCTTTCCTTGTACATGATTAATTTATGTGTTTCAGCCTGGCATTTGGAAGACTCTTTAATAGATTGAAGGGAGGCTTAATGGCCAAGGGTTTTTTGGGGTTTTTTTTTGTTTTTTTGTTTTTTGTTCACTTAAGGGTTAGTGGAAAATAAAGATTACTTTGGTGATACTGTTTGGATTCTAGCTAGAAACCTGCGGCAAAATATGGAATCAATTTACAGATCAAGGACAAGGTTTGCATTTGGTTCATTTCATTTCAGTTTATTTGGTGGGTATGTTCAAGACATATAAAACAAATGTCTTATTTACAAAATAAATAAACAAAAAGTTGTTTATCAAGAACCACTATCAAAAACCCAAAACAAAACCCAGACATGAAAAGGATTGGGAATAGCTTGATGAAGAAAAGACCTGATCAGCTATCCAAATCTTTTTTCTCTTTTGTGTCATAAATTTTAAAATGTTTTATTATAAAATAAAAATACAACCCCTGCAAAAAAAAGTTACAGAATAGTGAGAAGTACAAAGAGAGAGTAAAAAGTTATTTCCAAATCTTTTCAGTGCAGTGAAACAAAATTAAAATAATACAGCCTAAACTTTTTGCTTTACATTTCACAGTATTTCAAGCTATTTCTAAATTCAATTTTTTTCAAAGTTTTCTTCTCCTCTTTGCCTACTTCATTGTTAAAATTATTTAAAACTAGCTGAATACCCATGCTCTGCTATGAAACTATGTGATCAGGCTTGATAAATTGACACTTCCAGCTTGAAAATTAATGAGTAGTTATGATTGGCCTCTCCTCTCCCCTTCTCTCCCTCAGGATTGCCCCAAAGAAGTCTCTCCTCTCTTATCCCCTTTCTCTCCCTCAGACTGGCCCCATTGTTCTTCTCCTATCTCCTTCTCTCCCTCAAGCTTGCCCCACAGAGGCCTCTCCTATCTTATCCCCTTCTCTCCCTCAGGCTGGCCCCATTGATCTTCTCCTATCCCTTCTCTCCCTTAGGATGGCCCCACAGAGGCCTCCCCTATCTTATCCCCTTCTCTCCCTCAGGCTGGCCCCATTGACTATTTTTTTTAAAAAATTATTTATTTATTTATATGTTGTATTTATA
>JANHGD010001554.1:0-10727 GCA_027560375.1 Imantodes cenchoa
CCAGTTGCCATGATAATGCATTCATTCCACTGTGGCTTGGGCTGCTGATGCTTTTCTCCTCTTCTGGAAGGGGAGGGGGGAGAATGGGGCTGCTTCCTCTCCAGGTCTTGTGTGTGTGTGGGGGGGAGTTAGGTATAATAAAAGTCACTTGTTGTCTAAAAAGTTTAAGTTAATAGATAGATTAAGATAATCAATAGATTCAAACTAAATGTATTCCGCTCTAATCTTGATTGCAGAAAATACGACTTCTGCAATAGAGTAGTAATTCAATCAATTCAATGTTCCCTGGAAAACTCCTCAGAAAACAAAAATATCTCCTGCCTCCCCATCAGTTCCTAAGGCCTTCTGTTCCCAAGAGTGGGCAAACTGAATATAAAAATTCTTCGGAGTGAGCAGGGGCGGGTTCCTCCTACCTGCATACCGCTGATTAACCAGATTTTTCTCCTATTTTTCCTACAATAATCCTATGAAGTGCATTCTGATTTCCATGCCTAAAGGCAAGGCTCGAACTGGCTGCTCCTGGTTTCTAGGCGTCAGTACCTTAACTATTTACATCACACTGAGTCTCAAAGACTGGTTGAGTGCAGCAATGGGAATGGAAAAAGAACAATGAAGCCTGTAACTCCTTTTGATCAATTAAGTATAAGTGCCATTGCCTTTATGTGCCACAAAATGACCACGCAAAATTATTTTTTTCCGTAACAATCCTTCAAGTCTTCCAATGGCACACTCATCAGCATTGTAACTGTCCATTCATCTGGATGTTGATTGTTTTCTTCTCCTCTCCTTCCAATTTTTACAATATATTAACATAAATACATAAAGGTTTGGTCAGACCATCGGTACACCAAATTATCTGACCGAGAAATACAAACTCATTCGAAAATATTCCCTGACCAGATTTTGAATCAGAAGTTGAATCAGAATAGAGCTGGAAGGGATCTTGGGGTTCTTCTAGTCCAGACCCCTTCTCAAGCAGGAGATCCTACACCATTTCAGAGAAGTGACTATCCAGTCTCTTCTTAAAAACCTCCAGTGATGAACCACCCACAACATCTGAAGACGAGCTGCTCCACTGATTAACCAGATTTGCATTTCAGTTCTGCTTCTTGATCCTGCTCTTTAAAAATATCTGGTGGAATACATTGTTGACAAAGATCAAACTGAAAGATCAAATTGAAAGATTGATTAAGCTGCAATACAGGTAATCAGGAACATGGCTGGGCGTATAAGGACCTTTTTGTTTATGCACCTTGTAATTATGATTATGTATTTTTGCATATATATATTGACATTATATTCCATGGCAAGCTTTGTGTCGGATCTATTCAGTATCAAGTTCTTCTAGACAACACAACTAGGTAAGTTAAAATATATTCTTTAATTTTTGTCCTTAATTTGTATGGAAAATATTTTTATCTTGCAATACTGTTTTAGATGCTTTAGTTTTTCAAAAAAGATACTCAGTTTTAATTTAATTTTAATTTAATTTTAAGTATAATCCTTCAGTTGAGAGAACGTTATAGGTAAAAATATTGTTTGGATTTTTGAAATAAAACAACTGATAATTAAAGACCTGAAAACTCATCTGGGTCTTCCCATGTCGTCTTTAAAATATTGCAAATACCATTAATGAATATGATTACATCCATATCTTTAACATTTATTTATTTATTTATTTATTTATTTATTTATTTATTTATTTATTTATTTATTTATATGCCGCCCATTCCAAAAAGGTCTCAGGGAGGCTAAACATAAAAATAAACTATTGTTTAGTCATAGCTAAACAACAATATTTTCTAGTTCCTGCTTGAAATTCTTTCTCTTTAATACATTATATAAATATGGGAAAAGAGAGATAGGGTACATTTGCAGTGACTTTCCCATAATCTTTTAATTATTCTAAAAACAAATTTCCAAGGCCTCCAGGCCAATTTCAAAATCAATATATGACTACCGATAGTTTTGCAGGTTGTATAACAAAATTTAGCTACCTTCAAAGAGACTAAACATTGACTGGCAAGTGAGGACTTTCCCATTGTTTTAGGATTAAAAGAGGCTTTTCCCATAGTAGGAAATGGTTGTCTATTTTATAATATTTATATATCCCCCACCTTAATTGGGTGATAAGCCCTAAAGATGCCTATATGTTGAATAGGTATTAGCAGTATTGTTCTCATTAGGTATTTATTGAACAATAGCAAAATCCTAAAATAAGGATGGCTGTTCTTGGATTGCTGAGGCATTACACCACATATTATTTTATTACTTCAGATCCTTAAGGTATACCCGGTAAATATACTGGGTATATTTACAGTTCTGGTGTGCATTACAGTTATGGTGTGCATAATTATGTGTCAGAAAAAGAATACGTCAGATTCATCAGCTTTGATATGAATAATACATCGAATTGCAGATATTGGAAGAAAAACGTATTTCTACAAAGTCTTGGAAAGTTGTCACATCTCTCTGTCTCTTATTTTATGCCACTTTTTCATATATACCTCAAGGTAGCAAATATACCTAATGCTCGTTCCTCCTCCTATTTTTTACACAACAGCAACCTGTGAGATGAGTTAGGCTGAGAGAAATTGACCCCAAGTCATTCAGCTGTTTTTTCTTTCCTAAATCATTCAGAATTAGAACTCACAGCCCCCTGGTTTCTAGGTCTTAACCACTACACCTAACAGGGTCTTTTTGTAAGATACATAATAAATGATATCTTGCATCTATATATATATTGCTTTTGAAATCATTTAATCGAAGCTAAATGGCATGTTATAGTCTCCCCACCATATGAATTTTATATTTTATTTCCCATAATAAATCTAAAACACTTATTTTTTATGAAACTTTTATAAGATGAAACTATCTTCCTTTTTTCAGTGTATCGTGGCCAATGTAGAATTCAAACAAAGTTTCAATGAAGTCATATCAAAGCCAACTCCTCCATTTTCAATATCTGGCCAAACTTTTTTGTAGTGCAGTTAGAGAGTTCATTTATACAAGAATGAAAACATTGGTTAATCTTGAGCTTACAGGCATAACACTGGGAGCTAAATAAGTCAAGCTGAATCAATTTGTATGTGTATTGTGTCTTTAGTTTCATAGACTTCCTCTTTTTCATTTTATTTTAATACAAATAATCCATCTTCCATTAAACAGTGTGTCGTCTGGGTACAATGTTTAGTGCAATAACAGTTAAAATGTATAGCTATATTCATTATATTATCTATTCTTAACTTAATACCAATACGTAATATATCTAATATTATAACAATCCTCTTCTTGATTTATTTAAGTCTATGAATATATTTTTCTATATTTCACTCCTCCACTTTTTTTTAAATTTTCATATTTATTCTCTAACTCCCATATAATATAATATTCGTTCTGTTCTTTCTCTTTGATATAGATGTCCATCTCTGTGCCTCTTCTGTAACGTCTTAAAATGGAGGTTTATTATTGCCTATTTTGGGCTGTTAATAACTTCTTGTAACCAGGGCTCTTTATTTCTATCACTTACCAAACACAGGATCACCCTCTTACAGTAACACTTGAAGCTCAACCAGGGTATAAAAACTGATAAAGTGTGTTCTTGATTGTATGCCTATAGTATCTTTCTTTGTGAGCACCTTGTATCTCTATCAGTTGATTCTGTATTGGGAATCTGCTGCTAGTATATGCACATGCTCAAATTGTCTGTAATCAATACCTTACATACAATCAATATAACAGTATTATGTAAGTTCTATGTAAACTCACAGCTCTAAATCCTGGCACTTTTGAGTGAAAGAGAGCAGTGACTCGTAACCTCCAAGCTTTGGAGTAATAAAACACTATTAGGACTCTTTGAATTTTATTGGATTATTTTGCTATGACTGTAGGATTAGCCCAGAATTGTAACACTGAATTAACAGACAAGTAGTCCCACTTACTTACTACTTTGCATTGCATTGGCATCCTTCAGTCTCGAAAGACTATGGTATCATACTCTGGACTCTCCAGAGCATGAGGCCTGGGTAAGTTAGTATGGAGGATAGACTGTTACCCAAGCAGCAGATCCCCTCTCTCCATGTCGCTGAAATAATCCAATGAAATGGCAAAACCAATACGATTGGTTCCAGCTACGTCGCAGGAGTTATCAGAATGTGGCTATACACAGTCATGAACTGCTTCCGGGACTCCGGCTCCGGATTTTGCCTTACTTTATTTAGCAATTAAAGCTACAACAATGTAAGAAGAAAACAGCTTTGCAATCAATCCTTGTAGAGTGCATTTATGAGTATCACAGTGGCGTTGTGGCTGTTCCATGACCATGAGTCTCTCATTCAGGTGCTTCATAACTGGTTTATGGCAAGTAGAGTTAATAGAGAATGAATGCAGAAGTAAAATTGTACATTATGCTCACATGATGTCATGTTTTAAAACCATAGTGATTTGCTTAATGACCAAAAGGAAGCAAGATTGTAAGCCCATCATAGTCTCCTGATCAATCTTTCAGTTCTATTTAAATTCAGATACACTTTCTTGATTGGAATTTATTTACATTATTCATTATATTTGTCTCCCTATGACTGTAAAGAACACTTCCCTACTATTAGCCCCTCAAAAGTTGTTATGCATGTCTTATCTAAATAAGATACAATAAACAAATGACATTGCAATGTTAATTTGCTGGTTTGGATCACAGACATTATTTTTATGAGCCCTATGTTGGTTTCTTTATACCTTATGTAAAGATCAAAGACCAATTAAGATGAAAGTTTGATTTTTCTCTTCTATTGCTTGATTAGTTAGAGGGCTTGTATTGAAAAAGGCTTATTCTGATGAAGCCTTATGACTGATCTGCATGTTTTTGCTTTGCAGAGACCCACAATGTGGCTGGTTTGGGTGATGATATGCTTAATCCAACAAGCAGGGACCTCAGAACAATCTATAAATGGAAGATATTTGAAACCTGAACATTTGATGAATATTGTAAATGGCTCATCTAGTGGTGGTAAAGGGGAAAGGATCCTCATGTTTTATTCAGCCAGATGATCAAGAAAAAAGATTTAATTGGCTGAAGTTCTTGAGTGTTTTGGTTATTCTGGGAGACAGTTTTGAAATGTATTATTTAACTTTCATTTCCAGATTGAGTAACTCACACTAAATAACCTTCCTTTTTTATGGCCCTCACATACCTTAAACATTACACCAAGCTGGCTCTTTTGTAAGATACATAACTAATGATACCTTGCATTTAATCTATTATTGCTTTTAATCATTAAATCCCAACTAATTGGCATGTTATAGTCTCCTCATCATATGAATGTAACCCCTTAATTCAGGGTAGAGTCAGGGCGACTGGATGGAGTTGAGTGTTTATTGTCTGAATGCTCTTCCTGACGCCACAGGGAATTCACAGGAAATATTTCTTCTAAACATCTGCTACTACCTAGGATTGAACTTTCAACCTTCTGAGTGGGGAAGTGAGCGTCTTCTCCACTAGGCTACCATGCTGCTTGATTAAGTAACTCATGCTGACCATGTTAAAAAGGCGTATCATCATTATGGCAATATTGCTGAAACACCCACTATAAATTGTGTGTTTTTCACAATTCTGTTTATGAGAATAGAATTGTCTGCCCTGTCTATTCAAACACATTCTGTTTGGATAGACAGGACACGGTTACTTTAGAGTATAAAAAATATGTAGTTGGCTTGGCGTTGACTTCTAGTTCAGGGACATCCCACTCTGCACAATAGAAAAAAGTATACCAGTATTTAAGATATGTGGACTTTAGTTCCCAGAATTTCCCAGCCAGCATGGGAAGGATCATACATCTACAAGTTGCTAAGTTTGAAAAACATTAGATTGCACTTTCCTATCCCCACATAGTGGGAAAGAATGGGGCAGGGAAGAGAAGGAGCAGCTTTATCTAGTTAAAAAAAAAACCACAGAGAAAATACTTAGATAGTGACCAGTTATTTAAAAAAAAAATATTTATCATATTATGAATGGTTAGAGTAGTAATGCTCCTGAATACTATTTAGCTTTTTCAAGGTGTTGTTGATTTATTTTTTTGCAGAGTGAAATCATTCAATATTGGGGATACCCTAGTGAAGAGTATGAAATCCTGACAAGTGATGGCTATTATCTCAGAGCAAACAGAATTCCTAATGGAATACACAGTCCAGACACGACAGGTACTTTGGAGATGAATTATTAGTTTGGTGAGATTTCTAAGGCAAATGTCTGCTAGGTTCACTGTTTTAATACAAGTCAGGCGATGAGGGAAAAGCGTTTTCAATGTCATGAAATGACAAGTTTAAAAAAATATGAGAAGAAGAACAGTGTGTACAAGGTCAGGTATTTTTTCCAGTCTGATGTCCTTTAATTAAGATTTATTCTGGTATCTTTAATCTGATGTCCTTCTATTAGGATGTAATATGTCATTAATCACAGAGAGTTCTGTAACAATTTCAATTTCCTCTTCCCAGTCAATTTGAGAACAAACTCCGAGTTGTTTTGATCAAGTGCTCTGTGGCTGGCTTTCAACCATTTATTTACAATGGAGTAAGCAAAAAGGTTTATATTGGGGCTATTTTCAGTGGGCGAGACTAAGGTTATCCTTTCATCCACACTGAAAGGAGAAAAGAGAGCTCAAATTAATGCAAGCGGCATTATGATGTCACAATGCAATCCCTTTTTCTTTTTACCTCAATTTCTATCTGGCATCCAATGGGCAGAACTTGCATTAATGATGATGATAATTTATCCATTCAGTTGTGTCCGACTCTTGGCGGTTCTATGGGCCAGGGCTCTCCATATCTTCCAATCTTGCACTACTTCTTTGATTTTTTTTTCTATGCTCTGACTGGTGTCAGCTTTGATTATGTCCAGCCGCTATGTCCTTTGCTTGGCTGAATTCCTTTTATTGCGAACTCTTCCAAACGTAATTGCTTTCTGCAGTGAATTCCCCCCCTCCCATGAGGTGGCCAAAGTAAGTCAGATGCAGTTTTGTGATTTTGCCTTTTAGTGACCTGTCTGGTGTTATGTACATGCTTGTTAGAAAACTTTAATGTTCAAAGGACATCAAAGTCTTCTCCAGCACCATAGCTAAAATGAGTTGATTTTTTTCTTGTCTTGCTTTTTTAAGGTCCAACTTTAGCAACCATAGGTTGAGAAAGTTGGAGCAACATACGAGGAACATAATACAGCAAACTAACCAACATAATACATAATACAACCTACATAATACATAATACTAACCTACATAATACATACAAGGAACATCTGCTTCTTGGCTATTCAATCTAGGTATTTCTCCCACTTCTACCCTCTTCCATTGCCTAGTTTCCAAAGTTTCTACCCAGGCCCTTGTCTCCCTTTCAAACATATCTTCAAACTCTCTTAATATATTTTCCCCCTGGTTTAAATCATCAATCACTGTTATTTTCATTGTTGTCTCCTCTTTGTCTTCTTCCTTCATTTCTTCTGTTAACTCCTCCCTTTCCTGGGCATCTTGGTCTTTACTCTTCATCCCTCGTATAGTATTTTCCATTTTTTCCGTAATCTCCTTAAATCCTTTCTCCATGATGTCTTTTATGTTTTCAAAAAGTAACACTATCTCCTTTGAAATTCCACTCATTTCTTCCTTATAAAGCATCTTATTTTGTTTTAAAAAATTCAACTTTTGTCCAGCAGTCCAAGAACTATTTATTCATTCCTTAAGTTGCCCTTCAAGGAGTACGCTAGTCCCAGTTCTTTATATCCCATAGGTAAACTGTCAGTTCCATTTAGATAATCCCAGAGATTATCAAAAGTCTCTTTACATCCCCTTTACAGGTTCAATCTTCTAGCATAATATTCAGGAGTGCCTTTAATTAAATAGCTTCCTTGTTTTCATATTTGGGTCTCCAGTAGTCATAGTACCCTAAGAATGATCCAATAGATATTTTCACAGTCCTTCATATAGGTATTTCCAGACTTATAATTTTTCCTTTCCTCAGCAGGTGGCACTCTCAACTTAAATTTCAGTATTGCCACTTGTCAATTCTTCATTTTAGTTGTTAAACAATTATAAAAGCAGAATAAGTTTTGTAAGTAAATGATTCCAGCATTTTAAAATGCCTTCCCAATGCCACGTCTCCAAGTTTAAGAGTCCAATTTTCTGTATATTTCAAAATTTATTATTTTTCTCTTGTGTGCCTTTCATTTTCTCAGAACGCTTAGACGCCACTTTAACACATAGTTCTGAGCAGATAGTTCTAAATTGTTCCTTGGGGTTAAATTTAAAGCAAAAGGAAATCCTCTCCCCCAGTTCCAACATTGTTCACCTACTTCACTCCAGCAGCAGTCTTAGTTGTTCCTCGGTTGTCCAAGCTTTTTGGCAGCCATCTTTAGGCTGCCTCTTCTTCTTGCCGTGGCTGAGAGGAAAAAGATCTCTGGGTCAGACTCTCCATGACCTCATAGGGTGCCCCTCTTTGCTTCACCACCCCTACAGGATGGCTTTGGCTCCTATCAGAGCACACAAACAGGGAGAAATCAGCACAAGGAACACAGAGATCTCCTTTCTTTCCCTTTTTAAAATAACCCTATAATCAGCAATCAGTATCTTCATATGATGTTCACACAGTGACTTCCTGATTTGTGTATAGTGATTGCACCAACTTGACCAGATGTGCTGGTATCCCAGGTCTTGTACAGTTCTCCATAGCTTCTCTTGATCAACACAATCAAAGGCTTTCTTGTAATTGATGAAACCCATGTAAATGATCTTTTGATATTCATAACATTTTTCCATGATCCAGCATAGATTTGCAATATGGTCATGGTGCCACAACACCTTTAACATCTGGTAATTGTCTTTTAATGGTTGGTGCTAGACATTATTGTATAATTTTAAGCAGAAACTTGCTGATGTGAGGGATGACAGCAATTGTGTAATAACTGGGGCAATTTTTAGAATTACCCTTTCCCGGCAGTAGAATAAATGCTGGACATTTCCAATTATGTGGCCATGTGTTGGTTTCCCAAATTTTCTGGCAGAATGTTTTGCAGGGTAGGCTCCTTGGCATCTCTCCAATCCCATTACTCACTTTTCAACAGCTGCCCAGGGACAGCAACTGCCACAGTCCTTATTAACCTGCGCAACAACCAATCTGGTATGGGTTCTTTTCTTGTTGTCTGATCGTGATTAATGGGTTTGTGGCTACTCTTAATTTGGCTCTTCAGTTGAGACCTGTTTAGCTTGGGTGACCGTTCCAGTATACTTTCTGGTGGTATATGTCTACCATAGCTCTCAATAGAATACACAAGCTCTCCTCCCATGACAAGGGAATATCCACACGGAGGGGAGAATATGCATTATTCTGATGAAAGCAGGAAGACCCTGTAGATGCCCTGTTTCAGTTACATCTCCATACAAGAGTTTTGTTTGTCTGTTTTGTTCTTGTTCTTGTTCTTGTTCTTGTTCTTGTTCATGCTGAAAGGCAAAAGCAAACCGGGAGCATTCCTCCCCTGGCCTCAAGGTTCCATAAATATCATAAAGATAGAATTGTGATGTTCCATGTTTATAGAAATACAATGCTCCTTGCTAGAATTATCCTTAAATGTTATAATATTTAATGTTGCTTATTTTCAAGGTTCTAAACCAGTTGTGTTACTGGTATCTGGTATTGTGGCTGAAGGAAGAAGTTGGCTCCTCAATCTTCCCAGCAATAGCCTTGGATTTGTTCTAGCAGACGCTGGCTATGATGTTTGGATAATAAATAACAGAGGGACTACATGGTCTAGAAGACATCAGAGCTTAACAATTGACCAAGAAGAATTTTGGAATTTCAGGTAAAGCTCAGAACAGTTCATACAGTAAAAGCATATTTTTACCAGAGAAATGGGTCAGGTTTTGTAAAATGGGAGATGTATCCTTTTGAGATTGTATTACAGGTAATCCTTGAATTATGACCACAATGGATCCCAAAATATCTGTTTGTTAAGTGAGACATTTGTTAAGTGAGTTTTGCCCCATTTTATGACCTTTCTTGCCTCAGTTGTTAAGTGAATCACTGCAGTTGTTAAGTTAGTAACCCAACTGTTAAGTGAATCTGGCTTCCCCTTGAACTTTGCTTGTCTGAAAGTCACAAAAGGGGATCATATGACCTTGGGACACAGCAATGGTCATAAGTATGAGTCAGTTGCCAAGTATCTGAAATTAAATCATGGAGATGCTGCAAAGTGTGTGAAAAATGGTCATGTAACTTTTTTCACTGCTTTGAAAACTTTGAATGGCCACTAAATGAACAGTTTTAACTCAAGGACTACCTGTATATGTTCATAGTATGAATTGTCAGATTCATTGGATTTCTGACACTGTTTTAGGGAGCCCATCGGAACATAAAGACATTTTCTTCCAGTTTCAATATCAGTTATTCATTAAGATTTATCAGCAGTTCAGATTTTATCATTAAAATGTCATTTGATGTGTGCAGAATGTGGATTTGGTGCCTACTTGCAACACTTTAAAGTAGCCGTACTGCGCATGCCTGCACTTTTTCCCAGGAAAGGAAAAAGTGTTCCAGGTGCTCTGAAGATCCATGGGAGCACTTTGCCTCCTAGTGTCAATAATAGCACTTAGCAATAGCACTTAGACTTATATACTGCTTCACAGTACTTTACAGCCCTCTCTAAGCAGTTTACAGAGTCAGCATATTGCCCCCAACAGTCTGGGTCCTCATTT